>NDFZ01001615.1:0-11419 GCA_002192655.3 Mamestra configurata | reverse complement strand
CTCCAGTGTGTCCCCGCCATACCGTGTCCATCTGAATGACAAAGTTTGGTTCACCATCTTCGAAAAACACTCGCAACTCATTAACATTTTTAGAAAGGAACTTACAGAAGACGGTGTCCTCCCCCAGCTTCTTGCCGTAGAGCAGCATGCAGTCGCCCAGCACGCCCTCTGGCTGGGGGTAGGTGTTGCTCTTGGCTTGGCCGCTCAGTTTGCTGATGCCTTTTACGGCAGCCATTTTCGCCCTAGCCGTGGGATTCGGCTGCAGGAACTCTTTTGTTTTTGCTTGTAACTCTTCGACTAGCTCGCAAGTGACGTCCGTTTTCTATAAAATATATTCAATGTTTTGATTCAGTTAGTCATGGAAAAATATGGGATAGCTGATGAAGTCCAATGAAATGTTATGGGAGCGAAGCAAAATCGTAAATTGAGCCTTCCACATAAATTATATTTAAGAACATTCATAAACCTTGGCAAACAAAACGTATTCGGAAGCGGTTACGAGCTTTACGTAAACGTCCTCACTTTTATTACATTCGATTGTGAAATAACTTCTGAATTCATATTTTTCTCTGAACCACGTATCTGAAGCTTTATTGTGTTTCTATAAAAAGTTAATAGTTACTTCTGTACTTACTCTTTCCATCTCCACAAAGTCCAAATCCAATTTTGTGCCCTCGGCACCTCCCATCTTTTCTGTGACATACTGAAATAAAATAAAACAAATGTTATTCATAGTCTGAATACGATATCAAAACATCAATTGAACTCGGCAGACCTACTCTATATGGAATAATGGAAAGTAAATTTTCTAAGAATAACGAGCACTTTATATAACTACTACCTATTTTCAATTAGTTAGCAAGTATTGCTTATTCAAACTGCCACCTACTGACGAAGTAATTGAACGGGAACAGGCGTCATGGTTTCATACTTTTCAAACGAAGACCTAAAACATTTATCAAAGGGAAACTAATAAAGGAGTGAAAGCATTAATGCGTTGCATTTTACTGTTAAAAAACTTTATACAAAGGATAAACCGCGGAAGTATTGGGAGGGTTGCGGAACAAAGGCCTGGGTCGAAGCGTAGCCTTGGCCGGATTGTGCCCGCTCCACATCGACAACGAAACTGTAAAACTGGGAAAGCTTCTGCGTAAATGACTCACTATGAACGCAATCAGTGTCTATCTGTCGATTATAAGTAATTAATAATTAGCCTTCCATTCATGGATGACTTGTCAACAATTATACCTATTCTCAACTATCTAGGTATCTGTATCCGTAAAGATTATAAACTTAATTTTATCAAGCAAGCAATGAATATTTATGACAAAGATGAAATTATTTAAATATCTCAGACTATTNTCTAGTCTAGGTCATAGATGACAGAGACAAAGTCGACGATGGAGCGAGCTTACCCAGAAGAAGAGAAGTTATTTTTCCAAGAATAAGCCATAGAAAATTTAATAAGCCGCAGGGTATTAATGTAAACAGGGGAAAACATGAAAAGATTAGCGGCTTCTCAAAGTGGCGGAAAATGTGTAAATTCGTTGTTAATAGACCCAAATTCTTGGAATAGCCCCGTGCATTAATGTTACCCGCCATTAGTCATATTACTATATCCAGGAGCAATTTATAATGTAAGCTGCAAACTTGGAAAACTGGAAATTGAAATTTGGATTTCCACTGAAAGATAGGTAACCAATTGAAAGTTTAGCTATTCTCCTAATTTCCTCTCGTCGTTGGCTTATAATATATATTGTATAAACCAGGACTTTTTACGTATAATTAGATATTATTTGCTCCATATTCTGACACCCATTTGCAAGTAACTACTTCACGGAAAATTTCGAACGTTAAATCCACGAACATATAAACGTTAACGTTTATCACGGCACCTAAAATTCAAAATGTCGTTTCGTTTCACACAACAACGCGCATAAAGGCCCATTGGAATACAACGGATAGTATAGAATAAATTGTAGAGGGCGGGACCTTCTAACAAAGACCTTGTTAGCGGAGAAATAAGATCCTTGTCATGTCTCGTGACCGTCGTAAAAACAGGAACGGACTCGTAAACAACGCTTGTGGTTTTACAGTACAACTTTTAGATAAGCAAAAAAAAAATTATAGCTACAATGAGACACGGCTTCTGTCTTTCACAGCGCTTAAGCTTGTCCGAAACCTCGTTTTCGAATGTTTTTAGCTTTAGATACATCGTCCTGCTGCCCTATCCTATTTTCGTTGCAACTGTGGGTCTTTTTCTCTTTTTCCATAGATCTGATTTAGCCGTCATCTCATTAGTCATCTCCTTTTGTAGCTATATCATCTTCCACACAATCCATCCATCAATGGTTGATCTTCCTTTACACTAATTCTTTAGATACATGTAGGCTATGAATAACTCAATCAGTCAAATCCGTCCCGGATGGTTCTAAGAGCACCTATCCCCTTTATGACATCATTGTTCGGTGTTAGCTTAAGTTTTCTCCTAACTATGTCGAGGCTACAAGGATTGAGGTTGAGTCTCTCCCGTGCCCTAGACGGGTGTGCGCTGAGCTCGAATAATAGGTACGACAGGTAATACAGGGATAGTTTTATGATTAAAGTTGGTATTATTCGGGAATTACGCGTAAGTGTCCATTATAAAGGTATACCATACCTATAAGTTTACGCCAGTACTGAATTTTTGTTGAAGTATTCTGAGTTTAATTAATCACTATTGAATCTTAAATAATCTACATTTTAACAGGTGACCCTGCTCGTGTTGAAGTCAAAACATTTTTATCATGGTTCTTAATCATTGGAACGAGGAATAATTTAAAAGAAACTATGTTTATTTCTCGTTCTATACATTTTCCAATATCCATAATATTAACTGCTTTCTCAGTATCACCTACATGCAAAACTCCATTAAAGTGATCTAAGCACACTCCGGCTCCAATGTCGCAGGACTCGAGAGAAGCTGCGAAGGCCGTAATAATTGGGGCAACTCGTCGATATAGGGCAGGCTAGGTCACGGCCAACCTCACTGCCCGCTCTTCCCTTTCAACACCCAAGGTGGGATAACACTGAGGTTTACACAACATTTGCTCTAATCCACAAGATTTATAGGTAACGCACGTCATTCTATCATCATCATCTTCCACGGAACATATATTATTGGCATTATGGATATAAATGGCGGTAAAGCACGCGTTCAAATATGGAATATATTTTGTGNCACAACATTTGCTCTAATCCACAAGATTTATAGGTAACGCACGTCATTCTATCATCATCATCTTCTACAGAACATATATTATTGGCATTATGGATATAAATGGCGGTAAAGCACGCGTTCAAATATGGAATATATTTTGTGGTGTCTATTAGGTCCAAGGCTTTCGTTGAATAAATAATGAGAATTGATATATAATCGTTATAAAGATACAATGTTACAGTTTTATGATTCAATTTCTAAGTGGATGGAAGTTGAAAAAAATCGATCGCGTGGACTAAAATAGCTGAATTGCTTCCATGCTTGTGTGACATGGTGATTTTTTACCGAGTGTTCATGTGAACACGGATATGACTGTCGACAAGGCGTAGGCCGCGTATCTAGCGTTTTCCGAGATCAATAATGATGGCCTTATGATGTCACTCCAAGAGCCATGATTCATTACTACAACAGTTACTACGCCCAAGAATCGATGTACTATGAGTCTACGATCGTAAACACACCAAATGGGAGGAAGTGAAATATTTGGTCTGAGGTAACGGCACATGTGCAAGATTATCGTAAATTGCGTTTATCGCTAGGTTAACTTCCTACAAATTGTATAAAATGAGGTCGCGCGTTCAACCGATTGACGCACTCCTGAATCCTGACTGTACAACAAATTTATTACATTGAACAAGCAATTTCTTAAATTCGATAATAATAAATGTGTCTGTAATTTATGAGTATTTTATTTTCTGGAGCGTTTAAGCGACCAAATCTGAACCCATAGAATTAAGTTTGTGTCAACGAGTTGTGTAACAATTTTTGGAGTACAATAAAGTTAGATATTCTAAAGTTAGATATTCTATATTTGCTTTCAAAGCTGACACACGAAAATTGGAAACTCAGTGATACTACAAAAACATGCCGCAGCCTATCGAGATTAAAATTGTAAACCGAAAATTTCATATATTTCAGGCTTTCATGCGGCCTTGGTTGTTTTTATCGTGCTTTTTATGACGAAAAAACTGCACAGTAAGCAAACCGGACAGTATACTGCTGCGAAATGTTTTGTGGTCCGGTAACAGTCGTAAAACGCACATAAACGGACGCTCACTAAACAAAGGCAGATGACAATTTATTTACAGAATGAGAAACGCAAAAAAGAAAGAATGGAAAGGAAAGTGGAAAAGTCACAAGACAAACGAACTACGATAAGCCAGGAGACTCGAAGAAAGAATTTATCTCTTAAGACAAAGAGAGTGTTTAAACGCTTTTTTTATCTATTAGGAAAATTCGGTCAAATTGAATGCATAGTATTTGTGGCATTTCGTAGCCATGACCAACCTGTGTGGTGTGGATTGATTTAACCTAAACGAGACATGTATTTAAAAAAAATAGCTCAAATTGTTTTTACATGTTTTTAATTTCTGGAAGGCTTGGTCCGATTACGAAAATTCTTTCACCTGATACAAAAGTTATACCTTGACAGCCAGCTACCATAGATTTTCTTGCATGTTCTTCTCCATAGAGATCTACGCTTTGGAACGTGTAATTAGCTTCATCTCTTTGGACAGACCGACCTTGACTTTTCAAAAGTGCCTGTAATGGTTTAATTGAAATAAATGCTTTGAGTTTTTTTGAGTTTTGAGTTTTTACACTTATAGTTGAATGCTATATATAGACTACTTTTTTATCACGAATAAAAACGATTTCTGTGGAAAAGACTTCGAAAGTGATACTGCGGATAAATGGTATAAAATATTCAGGGCTTACGTTACTTATTATATTAGGCAAGTAAAATGAATTGGAGGTAACCTGAAATAATATTTTCGTCCCTTTGACAAAGTTTATACAGCTATCCGCGTGTTTTTCATTAGGAGACCAATTTAACTTGAGTTCCACTTTTTAGTTATAAATAGAGAAAGCTAATTTCGGTGTGTATTAAATGGATGTTTGCCCATACATTTTGTAGAGGGATAGCTTTGGGGTGGGCGTAATCGAGATTTGCCATTATCGGGTCTGTCGAGACATCAATCACTTCAGATTTGCTTGCCCTGCTGTATTAAGTAAAGTATGGCCTGGCTTATATTGCGGCTCTGTTCGCTCAACGATTTTTTCCGGACAAACAGATCTGGACTGTGAGTATTGGCAACATATGTTCAATTATTTTTTCCTATGGAAGATCACGTTTCAAGCACAGTGAAAGAATGCTCGTCCTTATCAGAAACAAATAAACAGGTGGATGAACTTTTTTCACTGGTTTAGATTTATCAAGCAGGCGACGACAACATACAAGAGATGGCTTTTCCCCGTGCAGCTAAAATAGGACCATTGTTATTGTTGAAGTAATTACATAAATAATATAATGGCTTAGCATAAACTGCTAGTGAACCATAATGCTAGAAAACATTTCAGGAACACCAAGTATTTGATGACGTGGAAACATCTCAAGGACTCGACGACTGAGCGACGCCTCCGCACATAACGAGAGCTCCCTGTGTCATCATTCTACAATCTCCCGAATAAAAAAGTAAAAAACGGTGATCCACGCAGCCAAATGTGCCAGACACGTAATAATTATGACTCCACAGGGATTCAATGTTACCAAAGCCTAAAGCTAAACTAAAAACTTTATGGCACAGGCTATCGCAATCGTGAATCTTTTCATGAATTCATTACTCAGTAGGTACGTGCCTTGAGCTTTGAGCCAGACGGTATCCCTGGGGTCGAGGTGCCCTCAGTTTATTTTTCATCAAGTTTTAGGCGACTAAATAAATAACAGACCTGGCTTTCACAGTAATACTCGCAAACTGTTAAACATTTCATTCATTAACAGGAAACATAACGTCGGGAGAGGAAACTAAGCTTACAAAACGGCGGGATTGTTATATTATCTAAATATTGTTGTAGGCTCACTGAAAACAATGTCGGGGATGGTATGGTTATTAACTTTAATAAACTCCGTGCGCATTCAGCCGGTTAATTGAAAAATATTTCAGCAGAATCGATGGTACAATATGTCGCGAGGTGAAAAGCTGACTATAGGCCAAATTGAATTTAAATAAAAAAGCCGGTCAAGTGCGAAACCGGCTTGCGTGATAAATGTTCTCTGCATTGGCGTATTGGTATTGTTGTAAACAAAGAGCGTAGGAAAAGTTTTGAATTAAAACATAAGCACGCGAGCACGTACTTGTGTACTGCCTACTTATTTCCTGTGTTAGAGCCACAATATTGAATAAGATGGTGAGTGGTGGTTAAATATTGATTCGATTTTGATTCTTTGTTCTATACGAAGAAAGAGTGAATTTAGATTTTACGAGTATGAAGGTGGTAGACTAAACAAAACGTCATCGTAATGATTTTACAACATGTTCAAGCCAGAAAAGTAAGTCATCTCGTTGTTAATTTTATTTTAATTGGCTTATTCAGCGACACTTCAGGGTACCTTTTCCATATTTTTTTCAATTTTACACCTCATTTATTTTAACTCATAACGATGTTCGGGTTTGTTTTTCGAAAGCTTTGGCTAATACGCAGAGAGGCGTTAAAGGTTAAACACCTAAACTGTATTTTACATTGTTGAAAATAAATACAAAAGTAAAGTCATAATCGCTTTGATTTTATCCATGCGAAAAATGGTACTTTTGAACCTTACGACTTTGTAAATATTTATTAGAGTGATAAGAAAGGTACGTTTGATATTTCGAAAAATAATTATTTATTCATTACTATGAGGTTATTTCAAGATACAATATCTACGAATGTCAAAGCTTTTCCAAGTAGGTAAGACTTATAAATAGGACAGTAAAAACGACTCAAAAACTTATTGAAATAGAAATTAGAAATATACCGGCACTTATAAGTATTGAATTATAATAATAAGCTGTGAAACCTGACAAAAGTTTTCTGATATTCGCCGTCTACGATGGTACGAGTATAATCCGCAAAGCTTTCTTTAAAAAGTTTTTAATCTGGCTCCAATATTTTCGTTAAGACGCGGCTCTTTATAAAAAGTACGTTTAATAATGATCTATCTCACCTGATTGGCTTTGTTGATTTGTTTCTTTAGACCGGCGAAAGCCATGGTTGTGATGTTGCGCCTATCCTCGCGTTAAATTATCTGGAAAGAGGAAACATTTATAAGTTAATTAATTAATCAATTGGCATTTAAACGGACGATACTTTTACCCATACATCAGAGGGTTTTGTGAAGGATTGCTGTTTTTCTTAGTAAAATATGAAGCTTAATTAGCAAGGTCAATAACTCGATGGAAGTTCTACTGAATATGAATTCCAAGGAATTGCTCTAATAACGCTTCAGTTACTATCAGACAATAACTAGAGTCTTAAAGTAGTTGCTCCTGTAAGTCGGTACTAAGGAGTTTCACAAATTATGCTTCAGTTATATTCAGACAATAACCTAGAATATAGGAGTAGATTACTTGCTCTAGGAAGTACTAAGTACTTCCATTAATACGAGTGTCTATCTATGTTTAATGAAATGCTGAGTTAAATGCTCAAGTTACAGTTACTGCAAAGTACGGCTGGTAGGTAACTGATAAAATGTAAGTTTTAAAGTTTGGGAGCAGACCGGCCGTTACGAAATAATTATTCCGTACGTGTAGTCGACACGGCCAGTAAAAAGCACTCACAGTTTTAACACCGAAACTTTTATCATCGGGCGCAAGTCCCTGTTCTCGGCAGTCGGCCGGCACAGGGAGTAGGGTAGCCGAGTTTGTTATTGGCACAGTGCCACATTAACGGATCGATACGGTCGCGGGGACCGTAAGTAACATTATGTAATCGCCGGCATGTTCAACAATAACCCTATTACGGTACTACAGCTTAATGTGCACTATGACCGAGTCCGGCGACTGCCCGCTCACCCTATTAATGGATAGTTGATAATCTATTAACTTTGGCCTTGTAATACGATGTCGGTAGCCGGCGCCGACGGGGAAAAATCTCGTCAGTTTTATCTTACACAATTTATTTTAATGAACGGACGAACTTACGCTGTTTTAGCGTAATTTAATTAAATACTAAAATGTTTCAGATTAGTTTAATTTCGTTAGTCATTTTCGGGCACTGGACTTTATTATTACAGTACATTCTAGAGATTTAAATCGTCATCGCCAGCACAGAAAGTATGAATTCTGTTTGTATTCTATACCTTTGTTTAGAAAAGTTACATATTATATTTAAGGCAACGTACACTGTTGCGGGTTAAGGGCCTATAAACTCCTTATCCGTGACATTACCATTAATTTCTGGTTAACGACGTTGGAGTAATAACTATACACTTTTAATTATCACTCAACCTGTTGTTGGGCTGAACATCGATCGTTACTGACTGAAATAGCTATACACAAATAAGCTTTAGTTGTATTATTGAAAACGGTCGAGCATTGTGAAGACCGTTTAATTTTGACGTACAATTTGACAGGAGACGAGATATTGTTGTCATCCTCACGATATTACCCTTTCCAGTAATATTCACGTGAACATTCTTGTTTAATTTTGTAGAAGAATAATAAATAACGTTTACTTGTTTGAATATTTAAACATCATGTCTGGATTAAAAATTCTGGGCATGTATGTAGGTACCCATTTTTTAATTCATGACAAACGTTAATTAAAAAATTACTAAACAAAAATAATATAAAAGGAACAGCAATAAGAAATAATAATAGCTAATAAAAAGTTTATTTATAGTAAGCGAAATGTTCGCAGAAGATAACAATGGATCGTAAAGGAACGTTTACAATGTTTGCTTAGCTGTATTCCCGTAGAGCTTCGTAGCGCTTTGTAGACGTGGCTGGTCTACGGCGTAGCGCTACGACACTAATGTAATTGGAATATTAAGCTCATTACCTGAATTATGTTTGGTTATTCTAGTTTTGTTTGTTTAGCTACTATATTTAGCTAATACAGCATATTATGCTTCATGGCCGCAGTCAATCTGTTTAATCGTATAAATGACGCTACAGTTGGTATGCAAAATGACGGTTGAATTGATTCAGTGCCCAGTATTATGAAAGCTCGCATTAAGTACCTACACGCTAGTTTAGCTACAGTAGCACTTTAACCAGATCTAAATTACTCATTCAAACCACGGTTAGTAAAATGGACCCCAGGGCCAAAAATGTTTGTTTAATTTAAGTAGGTTTCCTAAGAATAAAATTGTTGCGTGAAAGCCCTTAGCATCTAAGTTAGACGTCTGCAAGTCTGCAGCTATGTCAGCACACAACCACTTACCTAGATAACAGGCGCTNAAAATGGACCCCAGGGCCAAAAATGTTTGTTTAATTTAAGTAGGTTTCCTAAGAATAAAATTGTTTGCGTGAAAGCCCTTAGCATCTAAGTTAGACGTCTGCAAGTCTGCAGCTATGTCAGCACACAACCACTTACCTAGATAACAGGCGCTCCAACTTAAATGAAGTCGAATGCACCGACATCAAATCACATACAATGTTCTGCATAGCTCGTATCTTTGTCTGCAGAGAGCCCGCGATTAAGTCTAATTGGACCTTAAAGTTTCATTGAAAAGGTAGAAAATTGCAATGATATTTTACGCTTGATAAAGGACGTTTTATAAAGGTTTGTGATACTCATGAATATATAAAGGGAAGTGGAAATTAGTGCTATTAGACCGTGATACGAGGGCGTCCTCCCGTGTCACTCATTACGGTGATATTAAAATTTGCACGCTTGTGAGCGCGTCCCAATAATTTTATACGACCTTTGGGTCTCAAAGTAATTTCATTACGTACTTAATTTTTCATTGTGGCTGAATTTTCATTCACAATTATAACTCTGGACGGTTTATAGGCCCTAGAAATGATATGAAATTACAATTTTTAGGTCTATTAAATATGAAGTTATATAAATCATNTATATAAAGGGAAGTGGAAATTAGTGCTATTAGACCGTGATACGTCCTCCCGTGTCACTCATTACGGTGATATTAAAATTTGCACGCTTGTGAGCGCGTCCCAATAATTTTATACGACCTTTGGGTCTCAAAGTAATTTCATTACGTACTTAATTTTTCATTGTGGCTGAATTTTCATTCACAATTATAACTCTGGACGGTTTATAGGCCCTAGAAATGATATGAAATTACAATTTTTAGGTCTATTAAATATGAAGTTATATAATTCATAATCATATCTACCTACAAGTAATTCAGCCATGAAGTAGCAACTCATTTGTAAAACCACGTTCAACATTAATAACACCCCTTTGCGTTTCAGTAAAGCCAGAATTTACGCAAAGCTCAGTAAAATTAGACTTCAAACTTTTAACAAACCTGAACAAGCTAGACTTTGTGTGAAGCCACTTTGATGTTTTTTTATCAGAATCTCAAAAGAGTGAAGTATTTCGTGTCAACGAGGAACAGAAGAGAAGAAAATCAGTAGTCAGTCAGTCAAAAAGTTCTTGGCTAAAGGTTTTTTCGTACCTTTTTACTAAAATAATAATAATAATATCTTGGGACAACTCACACACGGTCATCCGATCCCAAACTAGGCAGAGCCTGTGCTATGGCAACCAGACAACTGATAAACATACTTATATATTTCTAAATACAATACATATTATAGACAAATTACACCCAGACACAGAACAAATGATAACAGATGATAAAATATGTTAAGAAGAACACGTTTCAACTCTTACTAATAAAATACACTTATTCCTATATGTTTCCATTATCTAGAACAAACGGCGTGTCTAGGCGATGGTGACACCTACGGGAAAGGTTTAAATCCATTTTCATTATTACGGACGGATTGTTGCGTATAATGTCAAATAGTAACGTTAATATTTTTTAATTACGTAAGTGATAATTTCTTTCGCAGACTTTATGAACTATTGTCGTCTTGTTTATGCGATATGAGAATTTAATTCATACTTTACAAAAGTGGATCGTCACACCCTCCGGCGCCCACTTATCTCTTCATTTTGTCTCCTCATACATGTGAAAGTGGAAATTATGAAGATTGTGTGAGACCACAAAACCTGAGTACACAAAAATNGTGGATCGTCACACCCTCCGGCGCCCACTTATCTCTTCATTTTGTCTCCTCATACATGTGAAAGTAGAAATTATGAAGATTGTGTGAGACCACAAAACCTGAGTACACAAAAATGTTTTTTTTTTTTTTTGTGTGGCTTCTCGCAGTTCAACCTATAAGGTTGTCGACTGCTTAACCG
>NDFZ01001614.1:0-14426 GCA_002192655.3 Mamestra configurata | reverse complement strand
TGTCTGTTATACCTAGTGTGTGGAAATGCTTATTCAGTGAGCAGTGTCCGGTGATGGTCCCCGTCACCATCCGCAGGCTGCCCCTATCCAGTCGCAAAAGGCGCTTGGTAAGTTTACTGTTTAGGAGTTTAGTGTTGTGTATTTGGAGATGTAGTTTCAGGACACTGACGTCCTGGATGCGCCTAACTCAGAACTGTGTTCAATTCAATTTATTCAGTTACAATTTACATTTCGTTCGAATATAGGTAAACATCATAAACATTAAAATTGAAAGTAAACACCAAAATATTTAGAGTGACATAATAAATAATAATAAATTACATGCAAGCATATGTACCTACAAATATTACAATTCACACAATTATATAACAAAGGATAGGCAGCCATGCTCACCTCCGCAGCTTCGGCTTGCTGTCGCCGGTGGCGACCATCCTCAACCGCTACGGCTCGCACGGGTGCTTAGGCTTTTTTTTTTAATCATGGGTTATCATCAAATGACTTCTTCCGCTCTGGGTGGAGCGGAAGGACGTGTCAGACTCTTACTGACTAAAACCCATCCGTGTTCCTTCTAAAGCCCTTTGCGTTCCAGGGCCGCGGTGACTCTTTCGAACAAATTCCGCAACCCTGGCAGATGTACTCTAGGGGTAGCAGCCAAAATACTACGTGAAGTCTAAAATATTGTAAAAATAAAACATTTGAGGTCCATTTCTGTACAATAGATTAAATAGAAAAGTAAGTATTTACAAGTTAAATGATTTTAGCTGTAAAAAAACAATTGTGCAATTTTTGATAAGCATTTTTTACGTAGACACAGGAGATCTTTGTTTTGTTTGTAAATAAAACTTAAATTAAAGGACACATCATGTCCTTTGATTTTAGTTTTTAAGTAAATTGATTCATTGCTATTTATCGAACGGGCAGATCGGGCGGTGCGTGATGGTGTGCGAAACGCGGCCACCGAACGACAACGAATCATTGCCGAGAAGAGCCGAACTGTGAACGCACGACAAACGCGCTATGAACCAGGAAATTTACCATTCCCCGTGGCTCTGACGCACGGTCATATCGGCTCCTATCGCAATGACGTCCGTCGTATATCTGTTTATTTACGTTGTTTTTTGATCCTATCATTGCTGGGTAAGCCACATTCATGAGGAGGGCTATAAGCTATACATATATACGGGAACCGGAAAAGACAGGATATGCGCGTACGAAGTCACGAGCAAAAATTATCTATACTATAGATAGTTTTTTGGTTTTTGCTCGTGACTTCGTACGCGCAAATAAGTTTAACTTATATTTTACTATTAGTACAGATTCTATACTAATTGTAAAATATAAGTTAAACTTATTTTATATTTTAACTTATTTTAAACGGTACACCTGATGTTCGATTAAATAAACGTTATATCCAATAACGTTATACGAAATAAGTTTTAGATTATATGAATGTTATATGTAAAGAAAAAAATCTTGCAACTTGGCAAGTTTTTTTATAAAAGGGAATCTGCAGAATAGTACATGTTCTCATGTACTATTCTGCAGATCTGAAATGCTTGGCCTGTTCAACAACAGGCCAAGCATTTTCAAGACCATGTCATACACATACCGACCATGTTCTGACAAATAACTAATTATGATTATGATTACTAATTTTATAGGTTGAATTTTTGGGTATAGGAACTTGGCCTTTTTTCACATTTTTATTTTTTGGGTAATTAATAATCATCACTACATAGTATAAAACAAAGCCGCTTCTCGCTGTGTGTCTGTCCCTATGTATGCTTAGATCTTTAAAAGTACGCATCGGATTTTGATGCGGTTTTTTTAATAGATAGAGTGATTCAAGAGGAAGGTTTATGTGTATATACATGCATAATATAGTAGAGAAACACTGATAATTTTAAAGGTTTCTAATTTGGTCTCGTAAATAAACACATTTTTTGCGCTTACGTTGCAAACGCTGGCTGAACCCTACGATATAGATCAAAATAATGTACTACAGTATTGTATACCTTAAAAAGGTCTACAAAAAAGTCCGCGATGGTATATGTCTATCTCTTAGGGATAACCCACAATAACCATTTTTTATCCTTACTTTTTACGAGAAATAATGGCTTATTTACGAAGCGATTTTAAGCAATACATCATTAATCCTTATCTAATTAAGTACCTTAAATACATTGTGCATTTTATGTAGATCAATATGGCTCTTTACAACATGTAATTTTAATGAATATTTTTGAAGATATTACAGTTAAAATGCAGGGACATAGTGGTTGCGGCGGTACCGGCCAGGGCCCTATAAATAGCGTTCAAGTTATGTTCTCAAGATGATTTCGCGAAAACACTGACATAATTGACACAGTTTCATGTTACTATGTATTAAACCAGAGTTCTAAAACCGTGGTATATTTATAGTATCTTCATTGCACCCGTGCGAAGCCGGGGCGGGTCGCTAGTTACATTATAATTTATCCATAAATTATGAAAAAATCGTTTATATACAATAAATCCCATACAAATTCAATAGTTTCCAATATATTCGTGTCTTATTAATAGAGATCGGAATAGGTAGGATAAGTAATTTGCAATTTCTTTAATCCCGGGTTACAATCGTCATGTTTATGATTCCGAGATTTTACAGGAGGTATTATCAACTCTATGTTACTTACTTCCACGAACATCTCTGCTTATTAATAATAGTTAACAATTTCACGCGACATTTTATAATCTTACGGCGTTTGCAATTGTCCAGTGAAATATCCAAAAATAAACATATCTGGTTATAATTAAACCATGACTGCATATTAATCGAAAATGTTATCATTAAACTTGTTTGTTTATTAAATGTCGGTCTAAATATAGCCAGACATGTATCGGAGACGGAATCAGTATTTTATTAACTTGTACCTACCAATCATGAACATACCATATATTGTTGTACCTTTACGATACTGTACTATACTAGTTTTAAGCACTTGTCTACTTCGTCTTCAGTTAACTTCACTAATCTCACGGGCTCTTCCCAGAACGCTTTGGCAGTTTTATCACAATAAGCACGTTTCTCGGCTCCCACTGCTTCACAGTTCTTGAAGTATGCTCCACTGACTTCTCCAGCCTCCAGCAGCGTGGAGAGCCGTCTGCGCGCCTTGCCAAAGCGTCTTGAAGAATAAAAGGAACACTAAAGTCAGTAATAATCGTTCCACAGACCTTACTCAAGGAGTCAAAGATCCTAGTGCCAATCGCTCCCGTTTTTTTTTCTTTTTTAAGGATGGGAAGTCATCAAATAACTTCTTCTGCTCTGGATGGAGCGGAAGGGCGTGTCAGACTCTTACTGACTAAAACCCATCCGTGTTCCTTCTAAAGCCCTTTGCGTTCCAGGGCCGCGGTGACTCTTTCGAACAAATTCCGCAACTCGAACAAATTCCGCAACTGCCAATCGCTTCTGGATCCACGTTGTTAATCACAACATTTGAGCCCTTCAACCTCGTTCAATTAAATCATCTGGAATCTTCTATACATATATAATAACAGTTGGAACCGTTGTGAACTATTTTGCCAAAAATGGATTGGGCGCAATAAAAAAGGAACATACTACACTAAAAAAGATTTTTTAGTCTGTCTGTTCACGCTTATCTCCGAAGATATTGCACAGACTTACTTGGGGTTTTCACAATTACATGCAGGTTAGCTTTGAGTAACATTTAGTCTTTGTTTTATTTAAATTGGTGGCCAGGAAAAAAAGTTGTGACCATTTAAAGATAATTTTACGACATGATTTAAATCGTACCCATTAGTGTCATAGATTACTAATGGGAACGGAAGAATTTTATTTGGATGCGTGCGTCCATCTACCGGCAACACCTCCTCGGAAAGACGTGAGCTTTGGCGAGAGAAGCTCAAACCTCCTGATTATTTCATCGGGCTCGGAGAACCTGCCACCTGGGAATGCGCTGCCGTGGCCCACCTGGAAAACCCTAAATAGACTCGGCACACAAGTCGGTCGCACTAAAGATAACCTCCTCAAGTGGAGATTCGCGGATGGCTCCGATCTTCAGTGTTTGTGTGGCGTCGCTCCGCAGTCTATGGCCCACCTCTTGTCTTGTACCGCATGCCCTGTCACCTTACATGTATAGACCTTATCACTGCTTCAGCGAACGGTGTTGCCGTTGCTGAGTACTGGGCCAAGCATAAAATTTGATAATTGTATTTGCCACCGACACGCTAAGAAGAAGAATGGGAACGGCTTTTTAGATACGGGAGAGCGGGGCTAAATGTGCCTCGGGGAAGTTGTTCCGATTGAAATAGGCTTTATGAAAAAAAGAGATAAACATATCAAGTAAATGAGTCATAAAACGGAATGCTGTAGCGCACTGATGGCAACTATCTTAGCTTGGCCAATAACGTCCGGTACATTGTTAAATTACATCGGAACAACTTCTCCGCGGCACGTTTAACCCCGTTCTAACAGCCCAAGCGGTTTAAAACTGGACTGTCGATTAAAAGAGCGCGAGTTGAAAAACCCTACCTTTACTCGATGTTTTAATATGTTTTGTTTTTATTTTGTCTTTGTTTTTTTCTGTTTTGAGTTCCAAACAATCTTAAAAAATATATGTAACATCATTGTGTTATAATTAGAAATTTACAATATCAATATTCAAGTTTTCAAAAGCCTACAGTGCAAATATTAATAAGGTGATGACCATGGGTTTTTTTTTCTGTAGTAGCTCAACAGCCACTTTCTTTGTAAGCCTTTAATAGTGAAGAAATGCCAGAAGACAATCAACAAATTACTTTAAATAAATATTCTTCTCTTGTTTGTAACATTCATAAGTAGATAGGGGAGAGCGGGCTAAAGTGCCGCGGGAAAATTGTTCCTTATTTGTTTATTTATTTAGGGACAACAAACAGCAGTGTAATAATAAGTAAACATAGGTTGGAACTTAACAATAGACGTAACAAATACACTCTCACAACGTTATCCACATATTACTTAACAGATCTACTAGTTGTTAGAAAGAACGATTACGATTGAAATAGGCTTTATAAAAAAAACGTCAACTTTGTTTCTGTCATCTACGACCTAGACTAGAGTCAAGAGCAAACCCATATTAAATAAAAAAAAGAGATTAACATATCAAGTAAATTCGTCATGAAACGGAACGCTAGAACGCACCGATGGCAACTATCTTAGTTTGGACAGCAGCGTCCGGTACATTGTTAAATAACATCGGAACAACTTCCCCGCGGCACGTTTAACCCCGCTCTCCCCTACTAGACAAGTAGACAATTATTTTAACAATATATCCTTCAGGACCTAATAGTAGTCCAATAAAAGTCTGGAAATCCACTGTGTCCAGTAAGTCGTTCAACTTAAACAACATATATATTCCAAACAAACGTAAACTGCCCAAAAATCAATCACTGTTTCAAACAGCTAAATTAAATCCTTTCAAAATTAATGATGGTCCGTTGATCGAACTTTAAGATGGAACTAAAATTATATATTTATTAACAACAGGATGTTATTACAATATGGATATTAATGTTTAGGTTAAGACTAATAAACAACCCTAATCTCTTCGAAGTTAGAGTGAACAGGCTTCTTCTGGGAAAACTCGCTCCATCGTCGACTTTGTCTCTGTCATCTCTGACCCAAGAGCAAACCCAATAAACAAGTGAAATTAAAAAAAAACAACTTATTAGGTTCCTTTATAAAGGTTAATTTGGGACACAATATAAAACGAGTAATAAATTTAGGTACAAAAGCGAACAAAGAGAACATTTATTGGGCACCAAACCTTTTTCCAAACTGCATAGAGGTTAGCGTCAACAATTAAATAACAGATATAAAATCTTGTATATTAATCGTCTTAAAATTTTGACCAAACCTTATCTAATTTTAATTTTAGCATACTAAAGCCCAGTATGTCGTGCGGAAATTCAAATGCGCACTATCCAGCTGTGATTGCTGGAATGAGTTTTCAACAGACAGTCGTATCATTTGATTTACGAATAATTTGGGACGGGTCTATATTTTTTCGAGAAATAGGTATTTTTTATGATTTTGTACGACCGAATGAAAAACCGATCATAGGATCATTCATGTTTCCGTCTGTCGGTCCGGCCAAACTAATTTGTTTTTCATTATTTCTCTAGATTACACGTGCCGCGACTAAATTCTTCACTAATTTTTTTCTTCCTATCTTTCTTAACAGAAATCCTCCTTAAACTAAATATACAAGGAAACACTTTTTTGAATCTTCTGTTACTCATTTTACACCTGTAGCCTGTGGGTACATTTTACGCAGAGATCATACAGAGCCCTTCGCATACAGTAGGTATAATAATGCTTTCAGGGTGTTGATGGGGCTGCCTCGCTTCTGTAGCGCATCAGGGATTTTGCGGAAACGCATATTGATTGCTTTTATGCGTTAATGCGTAAAAGATGTGCGTCCTTGGTATGATTGCTGACAGGCTGGACTGCCAGATTGTCAATCGTTGCTCCAATATCTCAGCTGGAATGCTGAAGTAATGTTTACTTGTTGTGTGTATTATTGTTGTAATTGTATCACTAACATAATTATAACATATAAGCTTATTTATTGTTAATAACACAACGAGTCATTGTTGCTCTCAATAAAGTATTTTTAAAAAGCATAAACACAACCAAATTGGCTTACCCTCATCATTCCCCAAGAACCGGTAAGCATGTCCTATCAACGGCAACGCAATACTCCTTGGAGCGAGCTGCCTCGCCAACGCGATCAGTCTTCTATTCTTCCACCTCGACACCGCTACCCAGACCACCAGGAGAACACCCACTAGGAGCCACAACATTGTCTTAAATTCACAACACAATTGAATAAAGACCTTAATGACGTAATAAGAAGGTAGCTTTTAGACAATGGTTGTGTCCGCGACCGATATTCATGCGAGCTTTTCGCGGACTGTGGTCAGTTTGTATGTATTTTAAGTGAGAATCTGTCTTTTTTCACTTTGTCTTGTGGTGCGCGGTTTTTTTTCTGTTGGATTTAAGTTCAATGGCTATGTGTGTACTGTATATATATATGACGAGCTCATGGCTAAACAATAACAGCCGCACGGTTTTTTATCTTCAACGTTAAGCAACCCTTGCCAAGGTCAGTCTTTAAATGGGAGACCATCCATTGCATACTGAGACTCTTACGCCTTTTTGACAGCCGTTACGGATTGTCAGAAAATCTGACACCAGTCTTGTCAAGGGGTACCGTGCTACCCCGTAACTGGGTTTCAGAGTAGCTTCATGTAAAATACTGGTCAGCCTCAACCGGACTGGAAGCTGATTCCAAAATAGTTGTGGAAAGGCAGACACAATGATTGGTTTAGATAAATAGATTCATTTATTTGCCTGAAATATGGTATTTTACAGATTTTATCACACATACACAACAGTTCTTCATATTCCGCCTACTAACTTCGGCAAGCATATTTTGTGACAATAATGATCCTAGTTTAATCAATTTAAACAAAATAATTAAATTCCCATGTCAAAAAAAAAAGTACTAAATCAAGAATTGTTTACGTATTGTCAAATTACAAATGTCAAAGAAAAATAATTAAATTACAATTTGACTAAATATTAAATTTCAAATGACAACCAAAGAAATGAAATTACAAATGTCAATAGCTTACATTAAATTTTCATGTCATACAACTTTCCCATTTGTCCTAGTGTTCATAAATTCCAAGCCATGCTTTGAGATGCTTATGAAATAAGCTGGTTCGCACCTTCGGTATCTTATTAAATATCTTAATTGCCATTCGACTTGTATTTTTATGGCAGTACGCTGTTCTACATCTGGGCATTCCCAATTTTGTTGGATCCCTTGAGATTTTGCCCACCTTATAAACATTGTCGCTATCGGCTTTCCTGAATAGATGAGGATGTTTCTTAATACTCCCTCCCATTTCCAGAATGTATAAGCATACTATTGTTAATAAATTATGCTTTTTAAAAACAGGTCGGCACGATTCTAATGGGTCTGCACCAAACACTGCTTAAGTGTATTAGCTTAAGATGCATTGAATTTTATGGGGCTGTATTCTATTTTATTATGAAGTTAACCGTAATGCTTGGGAGAGCTTCAACCAGCAGAGGGTGATGATAAGAAGAAACTAAACATACTAACACTTATATACATGTCGCAGCCATCAGCCGTTTAGTTGATGACGATCGATATCGAACCAAGTCAATTGCCTAGCGGTTCAATTAAATGCATTTGTCTAGTATGTCACTAAGCATATTGATTAAATTGGCGCTGTTCAATGAAAAGGCTAGGCAGTCAATTTAACGGCTTATCAAGCTTGTTGGTGGCGACATCATCATCTTCCTGCCCTTATCCCATGTTACTTAGGGTCAGCGCAACACGTTTTTTTCTTCCATTCAGTTCTGCCAGTTGGCTGCGACATACACACGTATATGTTCGTATTTATTTCCATACAGTTTAGGTAGGTATCTACACAACACAATACCACGCCACTAAACCCCGAAGGCGCCTCAAGTAAAACCTTTCGCCAGTTTTACCTTTGGACGCCATTGTCACGTATACATGACAAGCAAGCGCGTGCCCCTGACGCCAAATGTCACAAAGATGTGTCAAAAAGTACGGCGAATTTGTGCCTTGGTGTCAGTGGCATGCTGATGCGTTTATGCTCTGGCATTCAAAATGTAAGTCCAATGTGATAGGGGCGTATTGCACTCAATCATAAGTTCGAGTCCCGACTCCAGTCCGCTTCTAAGTAAATTTTTGATCAATGCTTTGGCCCTGCCTAGGAATTGAACTCAAGAGCTCACGCACGACAGTCGCGCTTAAGACCACTTAACAAGGCGGCGTTAATTAATGTAGATTTATGGAAATATGAATTTAAAAAAAAAAAAAGTAAATAAGTACTAACTTACACGTTACACGTGCTTTACCTACTTATGATGTATGTAAACGTAAACGCGTTTCGTTACGTAAATTTGAACAACGTAAAATTAACAACCCACTGTGAATCCATTAAGAGATGTTGATGTTATAATTTCCGCGTACCTCTAACTTTTCATCGCGACTTCGGTCACGTTGATTGCGGTTATTAAAATGTTATAATTAGCCAGCTTCTGTCCGCGGCTAAGTTAAAGAAGGCCATAACCGTCTCCAGGATCCCATCATTCTCTACCTGAATTTATCAAAATCGGTTCGGCGATTTAGGCGTAAATGCGTTACAAACAAACTACACTGTGTTATATATTTTTAAATATCGCAGCATATGCTCAGATAGGGACCTCTTTGGCCTCGCACAGATAAAACACATGTTGTTAGCGTTTATTAATTTAATCTATTTTACTGCTAGTTTTTCATTTATTTTACTTTACTTATTTGTAAGTCTTGTGCGTGTCCCAAATAAACATTTTTTCTTTATTTTCTTTCTTTCCTTCGCATATACACTGGTGTTAAAAGAAACTGCATCAAAGCTACCAAATTTAGCTAACTTTAAAAATTAAATATTTCTTAAAGTAAAGAACGCTTCCTTGATTTAAAAAAAAATATATATTAATGGATTTATCACTGCATAGGTAAGTGATTTATAGCTTAAAAGAAAGTTACTTATACCTACGTATAATCTTATACGAACGTGTTGTTGGGGTAACGTTTTAATAAATAAAAAGATAAAGGATTAAGCCCAAAAACGGAGGCTTTTTTTGATGGTACACTAACGCTGCTTTGTTAGATGTGTGGAGTACAGCCGGTCGATTCTGTAACATGTCGAAGTGAACGCTTGGGTGAAGTGATCACGAGGTGAGCTGTCAATCCATATAATCAAGATGGAATGACAGCTCACTTCGTGATCACGTGACATCTTGATTATATGGATTGACAGCTCACCTCGTGATCACTTCACCCAAGCCTTCACTAACACATGTTTACAGAATCGACCGGCATGCGGCAGAACACAGCTCTCAATGCGGCGTGTTCCATACAAAAAATAGTGACACTGGTAGCTCAGCTCTAAAGTAGGTACATTCGTCTTGTGTTATGTACGCTAATCTATAGCACTAATATTTTCAGTTTTGTTAAATTACCCATGAAAATACTATGAAAACTTGGCAATTTCCAAAAATGTGTTAGCAGTTTTTAGGATTCCTTATCCAAAGGGTAAATCGGAACCCTATTATTAAGACTTCGCTGTCCGTCTGTCCGTCTGTCACCAGGCTATGTCTCATGAACCGTGATAGTCGGACAGTTGAAATTTTCACACATGATGTATTTCTGCTGCCGCTATAACAACAAGTACTAAAAAACAGAATAAAATAAATATTTAGGGGGGCTCCCATATAATAAACGTGATTTTATGCCGTTTTTATAGATAATGGTACGGAACCCTTCGTGCACGAGTCCGACCCGCACTTGGCTGGGTTTTTATTTTTAAAACGATTGTATATTAATAGGGATTTCTAGGTAACTAGTAAGTTAGTAATACTAGCTTTTAAAACAACAACTTCGTCCGGAATGATTGCGGTTATAATTGTTTTCATAAGATTCTATTTAAACATTCTTGACAATCTTTTCAACGTCAATCAAATTTGGTAATGTGTGATGTCTAAAGAACCCTAGACTTAATTGAGTATTTATACAAATCCTTGATGAGTCCGTGTTCACGCATCAAACTCGTGAGCATATATGGACTGACGTCACCGGCACCACAGAATATATAATAGTACGCACCTGAGGCGGCAGACGACCAGCGTGCGGCGGACGGCGAGCAGCGCCGGCATTTCTCGATCCGACTTCTTCAGAGGCACTTGCATCCCTCTATCGACACCTCGCTGTACTACTGTTTATTTCTCGCCGTTATTTATTATAATCTTCAAATAGTATACAGTACACTTATTTATTAATCTCCCTGAGATCCTGAACAGTGCGACTTGTTAGAAATACCTGCTGATGTCTGAAATATTTGCTCAGTTTTTGCAACGTGACGTTAATGGTCTAGTATAGATTCTTGGTACTTAAGTACCAGAGTCCAGAACATTGTTGTCAAATACATATTTAATTTTGGTAAACAGGAAAACTTTATAAAAAATGCATAATTGCAATTTCAAATTCGAATTTTTTGAGATCAAGATTAAGATATTGTGATACCGATAAGGTTCCATACGCCATTAATAACAACCCCCGACCAAATTTCGATCACGGTGGCCAATCTCAACAGAGATTAGTCATGTACGTTCTGTACCATAGCATANAAATATATAAGTATGTTTATCAGTCGTCTGGTTGCCATAGCACAGGCTCTGCCTAGTTTGGGATCGGATGACCGTGTGTGAGTTGTCCCAAGATATTATTATTATTATTATAATTTCGATCACGGTGGCCAATCTCAACAGAGATTAGTCATGTACGTTCTGTACCATAGCATAGTAGAATAGCACCATCCCATCACTTCCCGTGGGTGTCGTAAGAGGCGACTAAGGGACTCACCAGAGAATGGGCAGCAGCATAATTTTTTTTTTTTTGTGCAAAGAGATGTCAGCATAGGAGACGGGGTCCGCTAGGGCCAGAGCCTGCCAGGGTTACGAAATTTGTTCGAAAGTCACCGCAGCCCTGGAACGCAAAGGGATTTAGAAGGAACACGGATGGGTTTTATTCAGTAAGAGTCTAACACGCCTTTCCGCTTCACCTAGAGCGGAAGAAGTCATTTTATGATTTCCCATCCTTAAAAAAAAATCTGCATTATTTGTATCTATACTGCGAATGACAACCCGTCGGCGTCGTCGTTGTCATCGTCAACCCAACTCCAAATTTTATCATTTGGAGTTGGGTTGACGATGACATTTCGACGCCCCTAGTGTCTGACAATCACAAATGACTTCCCATCAAAGCATACTATCATCGATAACTGTGAATGAATATGATCTAAATGCCATTATCACTGTATTTGTAGGGAATAGTACAAAAAGATGATATCACTGATAATATCACTAAACTATTGAAAATCAGTTATAAAAAGATAATTCTGCGTGCTTTTCCATATTTTGAGCACTTATCTTATAGGCAAAATAAGTAAATACACATGCTTAATAAGCATATGCATTTTTTAGCTAGTCACTATGGTGACAATCTTTTACATTTTGATTCTCTCTATATATACTCGATAATATTAACTCAGACATAATAAGTATGTCGAAGTACTCTGGTATTGGCACCACAATTAGTAATAGTACTAATGTCTTGGTTGCTGGCTCTGATTTAAACTAGGAAATAAGACAACAGATGGTACCATAGGCAATTTAGCTCAACTTATCGACAACAAGGCATCTTCTAGCACTCAAAATAATGGAGCTAAGCAGAAATCCTTTACTTTCATGCTGCTTAAAAGGAGACTCCAGCAACTAATTATAAGATGATATTTGTTAAAGAAATAAAGATTTTTGTATTTTTGTATTTTGTATTTGTATTTTGTATTCTACCTTCAAAACATACAAGGCTTTTCTTCGAAGTTGAATTATATTTAGAAAAAAAGTGGGGTTTCACTTATCTGGTATATTAAATTTAAAACTCGTAATGATATGGTTGAATTGTCCTGTTTTGAGCTAGATAAACATGTCATAGTGTGTCACGTTTACAGACCCCCAAATTATCAAAACTATTCTATTTTTGAGTCAGTGATGGAAGATGTTTTGGCAATATTTGCTACTGGTATCATACTTTTGATTATCTGTAGTGATTTTAATATCAGTATATTAGAAATTTATTCAGATAGCAGTCGCTTATTGAATCTCTTTAAATCGTTTAATTTATCAAATGTGTTCATAGAACCAACTAAAACAACTGCTGCAAGTATTGATAATGTTTTTTGTTGCTGCAACTACTTAGAAAAAGCCATTGTAAATTGTCTCCCTTCCGATCACAGAGTGGGCTAACGATAACTTTTGAGTCAAACATACCAATACCGCAAGTGCAGAGACAGTTCAACCAATAACAGCAGGTAAATTAAATAAATTTAATAGCACTATAAGCAGCAAGTTAAATAATAGGAATCTTACAATGGACAATGGTATTATTTTATATAAAGTTTTTTTTTCTGTAGTCGATACTGAGTTCAATAATACGTTTAAAAAGAAAACTAAAACTACCTGCGCTTTAGTTACTGGGCGACTAAAGGACTCAGAAAAAGTAGGGAAAGACATTACGAGCTGTATGGCCTGATATTAACACTGATTTTCATAATAAGTATGTAGCTTCCTACTCAAACATTTATAAAAATACTTGTAAGGTAGCTAAGGCGTTATACATAAGCAATAAGGTTAAATCAGCAGATAATAAAATATAGATGGTTTGGAGAATCATAAATAATGAAACGACCAGGACCAAAAGACATAATACTTATTATACATTGGACACTTCTTATGGTCTTATTAGCGATAACCAAAAAGTTGCTCAAGAATTTGTAAATTATTTTACCAGTATCCTAATCAAAACTACTGAAGCCTTAAATTCCTCGCCTTCGCTTGCTTTTGATTTATTAGAGGCGAACGTTTCAGCTTGCTCGGCTGAATTTTTAGAATAATTTCAAGCATATACCCTACAGTAATAATAAAAGCTTCCAAACTAATTAAAATTAAATAAATAAGTTTGTTTTGATCTGTGGGAGTTGTCTATGAAAGTTTGTACCTCAATTATTGAGACTATAGCGCCGTACTTAGCTTTAATATTTATTTTGTGTGTGGATCAAGGAGACTTTCCCAACCTAATGAAATTAAGTAAGGTGATACCACTTTTCAAATCCGGGGACAGTAAAGTCACAAATAATTATAGACCAGTATTCGTGTTGCCAGAGTTCAGTAAGATATTTGAATAGGTGTTGCTTAATTAGATGCTTCATCATTTTAACACGAATAACATCTTGCACGATAAATAGTATGGTTTCACCAAAGGACGTTGTACATCTGACGCTGGAGTAACTTTACTAAAACATATCTTCAATGCGTGGGAAGAGGCGCAAGAGGTCGTAGGTATCTTCTGCGACCTGTCTAAAGCGTTTGATTGCGTTAATCACGAAACATTATTGCTGAAGCTCGAGCATTACAGACTAGGCAAAACAGCGTTACACTAAGTCAAATCTTATTTAAATGATAGACGACAATTAGTTCAAATAAATGGTGTCAATTTCTCGGTACTAAACGTGAAAATAGGCGTCCCCCAGGGCTCGATTTTGGGTCCTTTCTTATTTTTAGTTTATATAAATGATTCGCCCCATTTATTACAAAACAAGCTAAACGTGGTATTGTTTGCCGATGACACTTCTTTGATTTTTAAAATAAATAGACATATTATTAGTCTTGACGAAGTAAATAACGCCCTTTTGCAGGTCCACAATTGGTTCATTGCTAATAATTT
>NDFZ01001613.1:0-14424 GCA_002192655.3 Mamestra configurata | reverse complement strand
AGTGATCAGAACCCTAATTATTAAGTAATGTTTACTTTACTCCTGTTTATTTTAATATCGTTCCTTCTAACAACTAGTAGATCTGTTAAGTAATATGTGAATAACGTTGTGAGAAGTGTATTTGTTACGTATATTGTTAAGTTCCAACCTATGTTTACTTATTATTACACTGCTGTTTGTTGTCCCTAAATAAATAAATAAAATGACTTATTTAGTGGTTACCCAGGTTGCTGCAATATGAGGCTGCAGCTCTGTCATATTTTGTGACCTTACTTGTTGCTTTGATAAAATAATTACTACTTCTGTGTTAAAGGACTTCGCACAAGAAACTTTAAGAAAGGTAACAGTAATTGCTTTTTTCTACTAACCTGTGTAAGTTAGAAGCGCCATCATCATCCGTTTTAGGTGTATTTCTCTCGTTTCCAACAATAAAGTAGAGAACTCCTTCGGTACACTATTTGCACTTGGAATTATACTTGGAGACCGATGCTTAAATTCAAGTCGCAAAATCAGCTCAGCGACGCTCGATGTCAACATGTAGGAAATTTGTAGGTGTTTTGATAGTTTGCAACTTTGATGCGGATGCTCTCTTAACATTTTGAACGCCGATGTTACGTATGCATGACAAAGCAAGCGCGTGCCGCCAAACGTAACAAATATGTGACAAAAAGTGCGGCGAATTTGCGGCGTGGGGGGCACGCCGATGCGTTTATGCTCTGGCGTTTAAAAGGTTAATATACGAAAACTGCCCCTCTGCTGGTCTACGGCTAGGTCTAANAAACTGCCCCTCTGCTGGTCTACGGCTAGGTCTAACCATTCAAAACAAAATTATCAAGGGAAAGCGATTTTTATCTCCACACTATGATCTCGAAAATTTTCCTAAAAGGCTTCCAGCACAAAGATTTGTTTCCAGTATTTAGAATTAGATGGTTATCTTTAATTAAACGATGCTATTAAAACTGACACTTTTCTCGTCAAAAAAGTCAACTTTCTAGGCAAAATCGTCGGAAAACACTGCTGGAAAACGTTTTCGTTTTATACTATATATGAGTTAATTTCAGTACCTATTTTTGTGTATTCTTTGGTTAAAAGTCACGCAGGTTTCTAACAAATATCTTATCTATTGTTTAAAAACTAACTATGTTTGTGTGGTGTATTAAACGTTTTTACTATGTTTGTAATGAGGTGTACAATAAAGTATATAATAAATAAATAAATAAATATGAAAAGCATTTTTCATTCATGTGTATCAAGACTATTAATTTAATAGTACCACGTCGAGAACAATTGTCGTCGTTTGAAAGTTTAATACTTTGTGTTACATTTTAACTTTATAATTTTGTACCCTAAATAAACAACAATTTGGGTAACACGCGTACCCTCGGTTAGTAAATGGGTGAACTAAGAATTTTCATACGGAATAGCTTCTCTTAACAATACCATTATTTGAAATTCAATAAATAGATTAATCCGAATTAAACATTGATTCAGTAACACGACAAGCATTTAACTACCACAAAGTGCTTCGAGTAATTTTATCTAAAACCTTTATACGAGAAATTCTTGTTTATATGTATAAATATAATCTAAATCTCGGAAACGGCTCCAACGATTTTGATGAAATTTAGTATACAGGAGGTTTCGGGGGCGATAAATCGATTTAGCTAGGTTTTATTTTTAGAAAACGTTCGCCAAAAAAAACCGAGCAAAGCTTGATCATCCAGGTACTGACAGCTTAAACACGAACCCGTATGAATATTCGAAACTGAAAACACAAGCCAAACACTTTTATCAAGTTCCTTTATTTGACGACTCACAAATACATCGTGGTTAACAGCGTGTTTGCTTGACAACACGTCACTGAACAGTGGCGCTTTACACGTCAACACGCTGTGAGGAACAGTTGCAAAAATGACAGCGTGTTTGTGTTCACACAACACCATTTAAATTCCAATGTTATACTGAGAGATACTGTTCAATGTCGCTTCATGCCTGAATTATTTGATTGTTAATTGGTTTCTCCAACAAAATATAACACAAATAATAAAAAAAAGTCACTTGTACAAAACNTCATGCCTGAATTATTTGATTGTTAATTGGTTTCTCCAACAAAATATAACACAAATAATAAAAAAGTCACTTGTACAAAATGAAATGTGATTTATTCATATTTTGATTTCATATAACTTTTACCTTTTGCAAGGTTTTCTGCGACTAAACGACCGTATAAAACTATAGATTTTTATAATGGTCTCGTTTGTATGATATACGAAATCTTTTGGGCGTTTTCAGCACTTTATTGCGTTTCTGCTAGACTGGTTATAAAAGCACATTTATTTTTAGGTGATCCTTTTGTACGTTATAATGATAGTTATTTTGTGGTACGAAATGTACAAATGAACAACAGTAATGGGGTGTTTGGCTCAGAAATCACTTTTTATTTCACTAGTTAGGTATATGAACTTAGATTTTAAAACGTTGTGCATGACTGAAGTGTGGAACAATCTGATGAGTAGGTGATAGAAATAAAATTTTAGAGGAAATGGTCGGAATGATAAGAGATACCAATATCTAGATCAAGTCGTAAGCTGACGAGAATGACTCCGTGAACATTTTTGTTGAGAGCTAAAATGTCTCGCTGAACCACAGAGTCTTAAAACGATCGAGATTCCACTCCATGAGAGAGACGGAGCTAGATATCATATAGCCCTTTTACATAGTCGTAATTGGATGGCATTTGCACGTCATAGTAGGGTTCTGTCGTAGGTATATATTATGGTCATCCTTGGCAATCGCTGTATTTGGGTTGCTAGCTGCAAACGCTAAGCGAAAAATAAATTACCAAAGATATTCCCTTATAAATGTATAATAAAATTCTAATGCCCTTGTAAATTTTATGGAATTTAAATATTTTTTCTGATGCCCCCATTTTGTAACAAATGGGCAAAGCAGTGTCTCCACTAAAAAGTTTTATAGTGAGTGAGAAGTGGCGAGCTTATCACACTGAGCGGTTTATGACGCTTTGATTGACTACCACGATATAGACATATTCTTGCACTAACCTTGATTACCACAACTTGTGGTTCATTATACAGGTGATATGTCATATACTCGTTTATTATAGTATGTATGTGGGTGATGAGTACACATAATATGTATGTGCATAATACTGGACAATGTACAACTAAATCAACCAGCAATCAAATAATATTAATGACTAAAGGCTAAAGACTTCTTCTGGGTAAGCTCGCTCCATCGTCGACTTTGTCTCTGTCATCCATGACCTAGATTAGAGCCAAGAGCAAACACGAATCTCAAAAAAAAAAAAAATTGTCAAATTTGAAAACTGTCCCTATGAAACTAACAACTACAGCTACTCACCAGCGATTACCAACTAGAACATGACCACTAACTAGCTTTACGAGCACCACACCACACCTGTAGGTACCTGTGTTTTCACACACACTTGTGCACTATAATATGTCCCGCGCCGATGGCTAGTCTCGGTTGAGATTGGCCACCATGGCCGGAATCGATCAGGACGACTATGTATATACGAGCTATAAATTGCTAAACAAAAACATCGCTTGCAGCATGAATTTCGGGAATATTGCGTAACCCAGCCCGTCGTCACACCGAATGTATTCTCAAATGACAAGGAGCTTGCTAAACATTCCTTTACTTAAAATTTATTCCCACCCTCTCTGTACCAAGGGTGAAGTAGGTACTTTACGAAACCGCCCGCAATTTTTACAAGCACCGTAATTCCTGAATTTTTCACGAGATTTCCTTAGCTTTGAGAAGTAAATAAATATGTTTATTTACTTCAGACGCGGCCTCAAAGAATATTTTACGGATTTACAATCAGTCTACGCGTGATCAGCGAGTTATGGTTTGTTCGATAAAGAATCGTGCTTTAATAATACCTTCTTATAGTTTCTTTTACTCACAACCCTAGTTTTAGATGATGAGTGTTGTTAACTTTCATTTGTCTCGTTTCATTTCAAATATCTTCCTGAAAAATTTACTCCTAAACATCTTTGTTCAGAAGTTTGTCTTCCACATGAATTAACTTTGTAAAAAAGTATTATATTTTCCTCTCGGTCCCAATTAGATTCAGGTATTATTAGGGTCCAGGTTTAAATTGTTGAAATTAAGGTGTAAAGTTTCTTCTAATTTTCTATGAGACTAAAACTTTCGCTTTTAGAGAATTTCTTACAAGTTTTATAATAATATGAGTGTTTACCCGTGAATTACGAAGGTGATAGCCGGAGGACTTAAAAAAAAAACCGAAATTAATTTTAAAGAAGACTTTAATTACTTTCAAATTACAATACTGATTTATATTAAATCTTAAGTCTATACTTCGACGATGCTAGTACCGAAGTGCCTTATTAATTATTACAAAAAATACAACTGTGAAACGCGGATGCGGTATCAGCAGATTGGAAGTAGGTGGCCGATGGCTGCACGAGGTATCGAGTCAGCAGAGTCCCTGTGTTGCAGTTTTTTGTGGAATCATCCGTTGTACGTAAATAACTTATAATGTCGCTATTCAGCCGATTTGGTGTAGGCAGGGCACGTTACACGTGAGTTCAATGACAAGTCACGAAAAACTCTCAATTCATAAAAGACTGATCGCCGCATCTCCCACCGGTCGCCCACGAAAATCGAGAAAAATTGCAGATACTTGGCTCCATCACGGCCTCGCTTTCGGCTCGGGCGTCTAACCTGCCTTGTCTGCAATGACAAATTTTCCCCACTTGCATCAAAATATACTATCTACAAAGTTTTCCCCGAAGAAGAAAATAACGAAAGTTTAGAATCTCGATAAAACGAAACAATTTGATGCTCCCTCGCTGCTTTAAGCGTTAGTATTCTAAGATGTTTGCATTGCAACTAGAGTCAATAAGTAACTGTTACTGAGGAGCTTGTTATACATACGTACATTTAGATCAATTTCTGCTCAACCCCGCTGAGTTCGGTGATTTAGTAAGTTCACTCAACTGATAACATTCTGTTGTTTATCGATTAATCTATTGTTTGACTTTGTAGCCAATCATATTGGTTTGTGATTGAGCTAATCAAAAGTTTACGTAACTGATCGACGTTGTAGATTACTCGGGTTTTCTATAGGCTTTTAGTAAATAATAGGAACGTTGTCTGGGTTACAAAAATATTATTCTATTTAGTTCTTCAGTTATCAAATTCAACAACAACAGATTATCAAAAAAATATTGATACATATTTTTTATTTTATCAAATCAATAAAAAATTACAATGATAAAATGCATCAAAGATGGAGTGGGGGCTAGTAACGTCACTTGCAGTAAAAAGTGTACTAGTAAGTGACGTCACACGAGTTTTTAACGCACAGTATTGTCTTAATTTTATGTTTACTTGACAAAAGAAAAAATACACGTGATAAATATACTGATACATATATAAATATAATGATAAAAATACGCGGACTAATTAGTTTTTTTTTGTCAAATACCCTTAGCTATACACAATGTGTAACAGAATGAATACCTTAAAAAGGTATAGGTATAACTTTTACTATAGGGCCAAGACTGAAAACGTGAAAAAATGACGACTAAAGAAAATGTACTGAACACCAGATTTTTTTTTCGAGCTTTTATGGTTGGTCCTATTGTAAAGGTGGTTCATAATGCTAAGTACAATGACCCCTTGTCAGATATTAAGTTTATTCTGATACACGTACCTAATAAGCTATACAGCTGCTACAATACCTAAAATTAGATTCAAACTGTGTGCAGGACTCGGCAGCAAATTGAGTTCGTATAGCAGAAGTTTAAAGCTTTCAATTTTTATTGAAACTCACTAGTTTATTCTAGTTGAAAAATCAGACATTTCAATGGGATTTAAATTAATTGAATTCAAATTATACAAACGATACAATGCACCGTGATTTGCATAAGCTTCATTACGCCTTTCTCGTTCCAATTGAATTTGTAAAATTGTTATTTTAAACAGAAAATGGACCGGACAAGGAGAATTTAAATTCTTGAGTTTCTGAAAGTTTTGTTGTTTGATTTAGGTACTTTGGAAAATGGATAACTTGGACATTTTAAACTCAATCGTATCAATTGAAAGAAAGTTTGTATTCAAATGACATTTATCAAGGGCAAAAAAGGTAACAATATTAATTAATTGCTTTAGCGAGATCGAAGTAAACTTTTTTTTCTTTTTTTTCGTTTACAGAACCATATATTTCTTCNCTTTGGAAAATGGATAACTTGGACATTTTAAACTCAATCGTATCAATTGAAAGAAAGTTTGTATTTAAATGACATTTATCAAGGGCAAAAAAGGTAACAATATTAATTCATTGCTTTAGCGAGATCGAAGTAAACTTTTTTTTCGTTTACAGAACCATATATTTCTTCTCATTTTTAACAAATCATTCTTATTTTCATAAAATCCTCCTAAACGGTGAAAGCTCACTCACCCTAACACCATGTTGACATACCATGAAACGAACCAAACGGTGACGTTGTCTTTGCTCAAATGAAAAACAATGAAACGTGCGAGTGCTCAGCTGCAATAATAGAAGGTAGGTACAGTCATTTTAGCATAAAAATGGGTCAACCTCGGAATGAGAGATAATAAGTTGGAAACTCGTATACAACTTCATTTTGGCGTTATACATGTTATATCAATAAATCATTTATTTATTTGCAAACATGGGTAATTAGTACATTTATGTACTTTTTTACACAGTAAAAGTCTTCCATATTCTACCATCGCATGGGCTTGCAAACAATTCCCAAATTCAAATAAAAAATACGAATAAATATATTATATGTCAAGTCTTTATAGGTACTTTATCTAATTTGACTGGACTATAAGTAGTTTTCTGTATGTCATCCTATCTTAGACGGAGCGCGGAAGGCGCTATGCTATGGTAATAGAAAAGTGAACTTAAAAAACTCCATCAATACCACTTCCAACGTTGCAGTACTGAGAAACGAAACCTGTTCCAACATCTAAGGTAAACAAAAACAGAAAATTAAATATAAGCAATGTTTAGAATTTCATCATGTTAATATATTTAATTAAAACTAGTTCGTTTCATAGGTGCTCATCCGTTGCCAAATCTTCGGGAAACTTTAGCAACTGACCGATGCTTTGAGGATTAGTCAAATAGTCGAGCACACGTTTTGTAACCCCGACCATTGTTGGAACTCCCCCGAGGGCTGGAGATGCGGACGTTATCTTCACAAATATGCTTAAAGTCCAGTAGTTCTGACCCAATGATGGTAATAAAGTTTCGAAGGGGAGAAAGTCCTGTCAAAAGGGTTTTCTTCGGGAACTTAGTTGAGGTCCTTTGGAACCTTTAGTATTAGCATACTCGTAAGCTTCTCTACATTTTGAACGAATGTAATTACATTTGTAAGGATATAAACAACTGGGAACATTTCTTCTATTCATTCATACTTGTACTGTAGGTATTATCAAGAGTACCATCTCAATTTCCAACACAATCAACAGTAAGTCTACAACTTCTTCGAGTTATCTCTACGTGACAGTCCGGTGTCGTCCGAAGTGACACTTTACACTATAAACTAACTTCTTATCTACACTCTCACTCGATTAGCTAATGTTCAGTTACTTCAGAGCAGTAGTCGCCAACTCGTCTGACCGACATACTGAACGAACATACCGGATAAGTACGAGAACTTGACTAGGGTCCAAGTTGACGCGAGTTATTTCATACATATTTCATGAGTTGGCTTTTGAAGGTACGTGTGTGATATTATACTTGTTTTAGTGGTATCGGACAGCTGTAGAATTTTTATAAGCCAAAGATTATTTATTTATTTATTTATTGGCCTTTCTACAATTGTTTGTCCTAATAATAAAAGCAATGTGATAAAAACATAGTGTACAATATGATGCGATAGACACAGCATGCAAGAACAAAATAAAATTACAATAATAGTGCAGCAATAACACTTACTACAACTAGTGGGAAGTTTTGGAAACACAGTAGATACAAAGATGACAAGGAAAGAATAGTCAATACGGTAGTTATTTTTGATGGACTTGGCGCTTGAATTTTTGGAGTGATGTGGAATGAAAATCAATCTAAATTGAATCTGAATTATGTATTAATTCAGTGTTCTTGTCCGGATAAGGTAAAAAATAAAAGGAAAAATATACATAATGGACGATGAGACAAAATGGTCCAATAACTAACAGCAATGAGATTCATATTTTTTTGATAAAGCTTCTTAAGCTCTTCATTTCATGTTATGGAAGCTAAGGTTAATAGAGTCCCAGATTTGTAATATTGAGGTAAACGTACACTAGCAGTTTAAAACTGACGAGGATAACGATTCCGTCAATAGGTACTAATTTGAACTCTGTTTGTTGGTTGAACCAGATTTCATAGAAATTTCCCATCCTCCTTTAATAGTATAAACTGTAAATACAGTGGTGGAACGCCATTAAATATTAAACAGGATCCTCGTCACAATAATGGAGTGGTTTTATTTGAGAGCAAAAATATCTGTAATGTTGAACATTCATCATAAAATATTTGGATTATTCAAAGCTCTCAATGCAATAGAAATTCAGAGGTATCGAACTAACACTTGTAAATATTATTTGTAACCTACCCTCAAAAAATTATAATCGATGCCCTGTTTTTGTAATACGTCCAACATTTAGTTTATTTTGTGATATGTTTAGTTTTAATATTCTCATGTAAGTGAATTGTAATTCTTATGAGAATAAATGATCTCTAACCTCATTTTGTATCTAAGGCCCACTTGCACAAGCCAGAGTTATCTTTTAACTTTGAGTTAGTTCTAATCCGGGACCATTATGTACGAAATATTTGTTATTTCACCCTGTGTTAGCAACTAAATCCGAGTTAATAGAAATGCCTGGATTGCACAAGAGGGCCTGAGTTGTTAAGTGTTGTTTCATTTTATATGGTTAAGGCATTTAGTTTAATTCAGTATAATTAATTTAATTAAATCAATCAGATTTTGGTGGATTGGATACAAAATAGTTCGGTATTTGGTAACAGTGCTCAAAACACTGGCTTCCTATTGGAATGATCACACAAACATTGATTACTTTATGTAATATGGTTAAAACTGAAACATTTTGAAATAATTCTGAAACCATAAAAAATTGATCTTCTGTAAAGTCGGTTTACGGACGATAGTTTAGCGTGACAACGTCATAACAAAACATTGATGAAATGATTGCATACTTTTATGAATAAAATTGAATCGTGCAGCGCTCTCGCTCCGATCGTAACGTTACAATGAGCGTAACGTTACAAGGAGTCATCCTTTTTCTTGCGTGCAGCCGGCGTTCATCGATTTATTAGACGTTGTCACTTCAAATATCACACTATTTAGATTTATTTTGGGTATCAATTAACATTAAAGTTAGTAAAGCTGCTATTAAATAAAAGACTTATAAAATGCGTACTTTTCACAACAGCTGGAAAGTTACCTATACTATAAGGGATCCTAATCCTTTTAAATTAAATACCCCAAAAGCTTTCCGAGCAACTTGTTCATTTTACTTTTCCGAAATTTGCCTTTTTAGCCACATGCAGGCTTTTGTTGGCCACGAAGACCACTAACACCCTAACCACCAACCACCACTTTAGTGTCTTAGTGGTTCCCCTTGACAAAGTATGTCAAAGGACAAAGGAATCCTAAAATATTTGTTGNGCCTTTTTAGCCACATGCAGGCTTTTGTTGGCCACGAAGACCACTAACACCCTAACCACCAACCACCACTTTAGTGTCTTAGTGGTTCCCCTTGACAAAGGAATCCTAAAATATTTGTTGGTGTACTATTTGTATTAAACATAAACTCGTTACGAATTTAACAGCATGCTCCATTTTTTTTTCTTTTATACATAAATAGTCTTTTCCCGATTTTGTTTTTGAAGTGACACCATTGGTGTTCACACACATTGATTAATAGATTATGTTACACAAGTTTTATGAGGACTGTAACATAATTTAAAGCTTTCAGCTTTATCTATTATTACCAGTGTGCTTAGTGCGAGTTTTTAACATCCTCGATCGCGTTAGCGTACAAGTTAATTTGTATTGAAACTAAATAAGCACCGTCTGGTGACACTTACGGAAAATCTATTTTTTTCCACACAATTTGACATAAGCAAACGTTTACGCTAACGCGATCGAGAACGTTAAAAACTAGCACTAAAGCCACAGCATATTGCGATTACGTGCTTCTAGTATTTTTCTAAAAAGTATTAAGTGTGAGTGAGTGTGTCGTGAACCACATTAATTTTCCCTTTATTTGAACGTGCCAATCAAATAGGGTTGTCCCTTATTTGAATAATTTCCACAACACGACCGCGATTATTTTTAAGGTCTGTGTTTTATCATGAAAGACGCATCGAGGGGACAGATGGAATAACTTCCATCTGCGTCCTCAAACCCTCATTCTTAAGGCATAATGAAAAAAAAAACAGAGAATTAGTTTGTATATTCATTAAACCTAGGTATTTAGTTGATAAATCTTAAGATTTCACAGTAAGCTAACTCAATTACGATTGTTAACAATCAAATTCAACCACTTCAAAGGATACAGCTAGCTCGAGTGTTAATTACGTAAATTTTCCAGTTAGCAAGAGACGTGGATCGACTCGTATTATAATCATGTTTATTATTGCTACCATCACTGTTTAATAGTAAACCACACAACCCACACAATTATGCATATATTGTGACAAGCAACATTGATTATGTACATGATCCATCAATTACATCTGTTTTCAGAAGCAAATGTAAACAGCGAGCTTAAAATGGTAAGAAGTGCTTGAGAAATTAATTCTGCTTAACAAAAACAGATCGGTGATGTTATACAATGACTAGAATTGAGATAAAAGTCACAGTAAAGTCTTCTCTTCTCAAATATACTTAAACCACTTGCAACAAAAAATGGTTGCGAAAAATATTTAGAATTGGATCAAAGTTCTGACACTTTTGTGATAAGTTATAACCAGTGATCGGAATAGGCTGAGTATGACAAAAATCGGAGTCTTCTTTATAACTAAATATTTTTTTACCAGTAAATTCACCCGAACTTTAATTACGTGAATTTTAACGTCTTATTAATTCTATATAAAAAAAGTCTTTTGCTTAAATATTCTTCCTTAGAATAATTTTCACATGGTTCTAGATTTTTAACGACTTAAGAAAAGAAAGTTTTCAATTCTGCAGAAATGTACACACCTGCATATTCTATTGTTTATAAAGATTGCCTAAAAGCTTATTCTTTTGTATGTAAGCCAAGGAAAGGGCAATAAACAAGCATTGTTTCCAAACTTCAATGCGAGCCGAGGAAGAGCTAGTCCGATAATTAGGTAAATATACTCAGCCTATTCCGATCACTGGTTATAACAGATATGTTATAACTTATCACTCAAGTGTGTTCGTGCAATATAATCTATTTGACCGGAGCAACATAGCAACAAAGTAAATATTCTGGAATTTTCGCACAACGTTCATTAAGGAAAGGTGTAATTCATTCAAGATCCATCACTTGGCTATAGACAACCGCACCTCCCCTGTACGGTCCAGAGCGTGTTTAATTTCCGGCTAATTGTGTACAAGGTTCCGGGAAGTCGTAAAATGCGGGTCCATCTGATTTATGGTCGATGGAGTTCTGTGTTCGGGTCAAAGGCTTAGTTTCAGGCTTTGTGTAGATCAGTTCCAGTTGTTAATTGTTTGAGAGCTGGATGGTATATTTGCAGGTGTATCGTTAAAATGAATTTACTCCAATCTGAATAGGGCAACGATTTTCTTGATTACATAAGTGTTTTGGAACATATTCAATTTTGCAAATACATTCCAACCGGCTGGTATGTATATGCAATGAAATTAATTGAATTCACCGACCCACTCATTGACGCACAATCGTGCGACTGTGCGTCAATGTGATGGATCATATGCAAAGCCAAATTGGTAATTCCACTTTGAATATTTTGCAGCAACTGTTGATTAGTTTTTTTTTTTTTTAAATCCGGCGCACGCGTCTTAGATAGCGATCTCGTGAGAAAAAATGTACGAACAAAACAAACACACTCGCACCGTTATTGACTTGCACAGCCATAAAACCTTTTAGTGGTTTAAATGGCATCCCTTTTAAATTTGATACGGCATAGAAATATTACCTTCATTATATGACGAATATTAATGTAGCGAAAGGAACATTTACCTACTTTACATACGTGACATTTAGAGATGTAGATAGGTACTCAAACAAATAATGTTCTGTATACATTACTTTGAACGTAATTTCCTTATGTTTATGTTACCTACATTCGTCAACTCATATTAGGTATCTATACATATAGTGATAAGAATATGTACTGAGATTGAAACTTGATATTAACATCACAAGTTTGTATTGCCGCCTAAAGCACATCTCTCCATTGCACAAGACGTCCACACTATGTGAGTTGAGATTAAAATTTCCATGCAATATGCGAGAGTAGCTGACAATGTTACGTGAAAATACGGAATTGCTATATTCGTACGTGGTATTGAGGTGGTTGTATGGTTGAGTTGCTGAAAATAGATTGACGTGCGCAGACTCTCAATTAGGATGGTAACACAATCTAACTGGTAACACAATTTTAACTGGTAACCTTTACAGTAGATAACTAAGTTTTATGAATAAAACAAGGAGCTATTTATAACTTATCTAATTTATTCATTCGCGGTTTTCAAGAAACAGAAATCTAAGCGTAGCAGACGTACTCGTAGTAGAGCGGAATGCACAGTGTATCTGCCCGCTACGATGGTGTACTACATAACATAGATTGCATGCTAGGCTCACTAGATCAATAAACATTAAACGGTAAACAATCTGTCAAATTTCTTTAATAAATTTTCAACTTTATCGCTAAAGTATTAGGTTAAAGGATAATTGGGAAGTTTTGACAGTTTCAGGTAGCTTGATGTGCTGGCGTCTGTACTATTTTTGGTACATGAAAATCTATTTTAGAAAAATGTAACCTCGTTTTATCGTTATGCAAAGCATATAAACGAAACTTTATTCTCAGTTCCCAAGGGAAATTAGTACAACACACGGAACTGTATACCAAAAACCTTTATCCGAAAGGTACGAGTATAATCAAATTACCAGGAGCCGATCAAATTAAATCAATAGACAACTTCTTGAACATAACAGTTTGAGTATTTGTTGGTATAGGAAAATTGGTTTAACTTTTAGGTGAGGTGTAGTCCCATGGGAACCGGAAGTGTTGACCAATTAATTACTGATGTAAGGTTTAAGATATTATCTTGATTTATTCGCAAGATTAAGTCCATAATATATTACACTCAAACCACATCAACCTTTCAATTAAAAAATGTCACGTACTGATGTGTCTCAACCTTTTCAAATTCGCTCCACTCAGCAATAATAAATATTTTAAGTTGAATTGAACCATTTTAATAGATGATTTGTTTAGCTAATTTATTTTTTGTATGGTTTTTTTGTGTTTATCTGTAAATTTGACAGCTCTCCGAGTTGTAATTATTATTGTAAAAAAGCGAAACATTTTGACGTGACAACGTCTAATAAATCGATGAACGCCGGCTGCACGCACGAAAAAGGATGACTCATTGTAACGTTACGATCATTTCATCAATGTTTTGTTATGACGTTGTCACGTTAAAATATCGTCCGTGAACGGACTTCACTGACAGCCAATTTTTTTTTATACCTCGTTTACCTAACAGTCCACACATAATTGAATATATACGATAGGTGTGCCTATTAAATGATAACTATTGTTCGCAATTTAGTGATCTATTAGTTTCAGCTTTAAGCCATAAAGTATTAGAATTTGCAAAGCTTAGGTACTTAATTACGAAATAATATGATTGTACGCTTATGTTTAATGGAAGTGCCCAAATAGCAACAACATCACTATTAATCGGTAGCTTTCATAAAAAAAAAACCGTTCAAGTGCGAGTCGAACTCGTGCGCCGAGGGTTCCGTACCTACCCATTATACCGCCATAATAAAATTGGTGTCATTTTTATTGGTGGTAGGATCAACCATGTATGTATGGGGACACCCTTTAATTTTCAACTATTTTAATTTATTAGAATATTGCCTTTATTTGTGCTGTAAGACCTTGCTTTTTGCCAAATTTCGTGATTCTAGGTCAACGGGAATTACCATATCGGTTTTCGACCCAAAACCTATAGAGTGCTTCCGGTTGACCTAGAATTGTCAATTTTGGTTAAAAGCAAGGTCCTTACAACACAAGTAAAGGGAAAATTCCGAAAAAGAAAAAAAGAAAATTAAGGTAAATTGTGGTACTTACAAGTTTTCGCGAAAATCTAAATTTGTCCATATCTTTTTATCGTGTTGACTCAG
>NDFZ01001612.1:0-14423 GCA_002192655.3 Mamestra configurata | reverse complement strand
AAACTCGCACTAGGCCCTCAGTGGGCTCAGTGCGAGTTTTCAAACGTAGGTACTCGATCGCACACTCGTTCGCTTATGTCAATGGAAGAAAGGAGGTTTTCCATTATTGTCACCAGGCGTCGCTTATTCAGTTTTCGTACATCGTACTTATTCAGTTTGACGTTTACGTTAACCTGATAGAGTACGTTTAGAAACTCGCACTAAGCCACTGGTTATTCTTTTGAAAGTCAGAGCATAAACGCATCGGCGTACCCCCGACGCCAAGCTACTAATTCGCCGTTCTTTTTGTCACATATTTGTGACGTTTGGCGTATGGGCACGCGCTTGCTTGTCACGTATATGTGACAATGGCGTTCAAAAGGTTATACACGGGTTCAACGGTTTAACTTGCTCTACAAAGCTTGATGGGGTCTCAGTGTCGTCATTCAATGCATAACCTGACCACAGTAACCACAGTTTAACTACGTCACTAACACGAGCTAAACGCCCTTCTTCCACGATAAACGACAAAGTTACTAAAATTACCTGTTAGAAGTATAGTAAGCTATTAATAACAGTGTCAACGCTCACACAATACCTATGACGCACTTCGGCTATTAGTTTTCTTCAGACCGAAACCCCAATAAGTATAATTAGGAGGCCAGTGATAAATTAGCACTAGTCTCCTAACATTGTGACAACGAATCTCGTATCTTTCGCATCTTGGTGCTAAATAGAAGATCTTGAGATGACTCGAAAGTCGCGACTCTTGAGTTGACGTTATCAACCAACCGCAATGGGGATTTACCTCAGTTGACAAAAGGTAGGGTAGGTTATATATATATATATATATATATATTATATATGTATAGGCATTGATTTTCTTTTTTATCTCATAATTTTATGATATGTTTAAAGGATTTTAGTCCTTATTAGATTCAATACATTAACTATTAAGTCCTGCATTTTTTGTTTCTACACAGGGCTCCAACTGTTTTCAGAGCTTAATAAAATTTAAGCTTTATTTAATCATACTTTGACATTCAAATGAATGTTGGCTTTGTTAACTTTTAAGAAAGCTCTTAATTCTTGGTCAGATTTTCCGGATTTTCAACAACCATTTCTAATAAAAGGAGTTAAAAATGTAGTTCTTATGCAATCTGGTGTTTAAAAATAATTCCCAACGTTTTGAATTGAATGCGCTTTAGATTTTACGACACCATGCTTCCACAAAATTTCAATATACTGACGCAAGCACCTGATTTGGAATTTAAGTTTTAGATATTGTGCAGAGAAACGACACAAATGTGATATTATGTTAAGATATAAAGAAAAAGAAAAAGAAAATATTAATATTACTTTCATTCCCCAGAACTGTTTAATTTTGTGTCATGACCAGCACAGTAAAGGAAGAAACAATGGGAATAGATTTTTATTATTATCACAACATTCATAACGNGAAAAAGAAAATATTAATATTACTTTCATTCCCCAGAACTGTTTAATTTTGTGTCATGACCAGCAAAGTAAAGGAAGAAACAATGGGAATAGATTTTTATTATTATCACAACATTCATAACTTCAATACAACACATTTTACGTCAGTAACTCAGTACCAGCTGTTAATCTTTGCATTTATTACTCATCTAATCAAGTATGCATGTCACGATTTATCATAATTAACGGCGAATTTTGATCGCCTAATTATGATAATTTTCGCAATGAAGAGATGTTTGATTAGCTTGCTGTCGTTATTGACGCCTTTAAAACAAGTACAGCCACACTTACGAATGATGATTAACTATTAACTAAGGATAATGACGACAGAAAATTATAAATTATGTTTATCCTTGAGCGGAGACAGGCACATGGATTGAATTATAATTGTATGCACTAACAGGCCAACACAAAAAACAACAAGACGATATTAGACAAGGAAAAAGCATCTAAAATAGAACATGGAAAACATTTTCCTCCTCGGAAAGTTGCAGTACAACTCGAACAATATTAAGCGCTTCAAAGGATTTTTTCCTAGATTGGATTCATAAGTCTTCGAAAAGGAATCACGTATTTTATTTCGTAAGCAGGAGTCCAAGCTTCGACCGAATTCAGGGACGTTAAGCCCTTCAGTCACAATCAACAAGTCTAGACAACGATCAATATACTCGCCAAAGCGAGACAGCATACGTAAGAGGAAGACAGATAATATTCATTTTCTCCTCTACTCTACTAACAATCCTTGTGTAGGGGAAATTCACAAAATGCTGTGCGGTAATAGTATCTTTTGATAAACGTTCTGAATAGAATATAAGATTTTACAATGTAGAGTAAAGTGGAAACTTATAGGCGTGTAAAGCTTGATCCAAATAAGCTGGGGGAGAACGGGGTTCCAAATGCAAAATGTCCATTTAATTTATGAAATACTATTAAGGCTGTGGTTAATTACAGGGGCTTGTAGGCTTGTAGGCCAAATAACACCCAAATGGTCTGTTATTAAATCTCAATTGCATGATTTCTAAAAAAAATTACGACTTTTTCTGTGTGGCTTATTTATAAGTTCTGTTTTAAATATTTTTGCATCCGTGAACAGCGTAAAGTTGTTCCATTACAGTCTTCTGCCTACGCATTTCAAAACAATGGACGCAAGAGTAGGCAACTTCTAGTAAATGTAGTACGAAGCGACGTCGGGGAAGCGTAGTACCCTCCATTCTAGTGCCCCCCTTCCATCATGTCGTCCGGACCACTACAGACGACTTTTTCAAGGATAAAAACGGGAGACATCACACGGAGCATTCACTTTGTCAGCTCTTGTCTGCTTCCATGTTTTTTTGCCTGCATTAGGTACTGGTTATGTACAAACAAACGTGAGTAGAAACAACATTCCAAAAAAGGAAAACTGAGCCAAGCAAGGTGTTGCATTCTACGTTGTTACTTAGATCATTCGCATACTGCAAAATGAATGAAGCTTAAGTATACAGCCGGATCGTAATACTGGAATCATAAACCCGCAGTAACAATTGAAACAATTCAGCAATACGTCACCACACATAAGTACGCCAATTAAAGAGATTTGTTTCTAACATACAATTTTATTACAGCCATTTTCAATTCAAAATGAACGATATTGACGTCATGACAGGAGATAACTACTTATCGAGAGCAAACAAACACGCGTGTCTCCACGTTATCAAGCTGAATTATCTGTTGATAAACGGATCCTAGTGGGAGTAGTTTCAACATATAGTTCACTATGTAGTCATGTATGGAAAAAAAATAACGAGAAACTTTCGAAACTAAGACGGAGAAGACGCCGAGGGTGACCGCCAGACTGCAAAGTGTAGATAACAACCAGCGACTGACGCAGAGCTCCAAAATAGATAACGCATTTGCGTCAAGCGCACATTTTTCAAGCAGTGTAAACGGAGCGCGTGCCATACTGTGTGATTTCCTGGCAAAATATTCGCCAGACTTGTGCCGATCACGCATCTCCTTGCTGATCAGTGATCACGCTTTCTTTATTTTACCAAGCGCAACGCAATGATTCAAACTGTCTAGGCACACATCGTTTATCAATTTTACACCACGATGGATTGTTCGTGTGGCATTTGCGTAACTACCTGTCGTATACTTATAGAGACGTCAAAGATATACATAACATCATATAGGTACGCTACTGATTAGCAGAGATGATTAGATATTCAAGAATACAAAAGAACATAGGTCACTTATGTCAACATGAATGAAAATGTCGAAACCGGTGTTTCCACGTTGGGTTGGGAGCACCGAATGTCTGGCCGTCACCTTGGTGTTAACGGCTCGCACTGAAAAAAGTAAAATAATAAAAACAACACGATGCGTGCACCGGAGGCAAGGTCGATGCCGTGGTATTTCTGGACGCGACAGCCCGCCGCCGGCGCTCACTCCGACCTCATCCAGCCGACTACGCTGAATCACTGATTGATAGCTGCGTTCCTCGAAGCGAAATGTTTCGCCAAGTTTTTAAATTACTTTTTGGCTTTTTGTTTATGTTTGCACCGGTTTGCAGTAATGCTCACGCATGAACTTGTAAATGAATATGTTTAAATTGAACAGCCGTTGAGTTATGCCAGCACCCTATTGGTCTTGAATTTTAAGAAACTTTTACGTTTCTGGTAACTACTAAAGGTATCACGCGAATGCTTTTGTATGAACAGCTTTCCTATTCCCAAAGCAACTCACATTCTACTAAGATTGTGTAAACACTAAACCGGATTTACGGTATCTTAACTTGTTAAAAGCAAACCATGTATATCAGACGCACAGTAAAGCATCAGCGAAGGCCGAGGGCGTCCGTTCTGTTATTTTGGTGCATTCATTCAACGTCGCGTCCTCGTATCAGTCACTTTCTGTGGTGCGTCATCTTCACCGTCGATTCTAAACAAAAGTCTTTATTTATATTCCGCTTTATAGCAACAGAAACCCTGAAATCGATGTAATCACCAGTTAAAGTCGTTCATAAACGCAGGCCGCGGGCCGTGAGTCATTCACGACGACGACGATGTACAGTATTCGGCCAATGACCCACTTCGGTGCCATAGACTCGTACGACTGCTCGACTCTAAGTAGCTTTTGGCTATTGAAATAGTTATTTCTTCAGATTAGGATTAAAACATTGATGGCTTTGATCAACAACTTTCAGATGCGATGATACCCTTAGATGGGAATTTCAAAATATTATGAGCAAATGTTGGAAAGAACGCTAAGCTCCTTCGTAATAATGTCTTATTAGTTGAAAACAATTTCTTAGTTATATTTATTCATAGATTTAACAATTTGAAATAAAGAGGAAAGTTAAGCAATTCCTAAAGTCAGAGTTGAACTGTCTGAGCCAATTTTTTCTCTTGCATTCATTACACATAACACGTGTAAAGGCTTCTCCTATCGTTCCTCTTTGCGCTAAGTTATTTCAAATCATCATCGGATTGCTATGCCTAGTTATATAGTTACTACGTAAAGTGCAATCTGCGTCCACCGTATCTGCTACAAACATACTTCAGTTTGAAGTTTACAAATAGAAAATGACCTTTGCAGCGACATTTTGCTCCTATCGCTCTTGAGTAAAATTACTTTTCGAGTTCCATTGCTTCTTGAAAAATGTAGGTGAACAATTCTGAAGTTTTCTTATCGGGAGTATTTTAAGGACGGAAATCTTGACTTCAGTGTGAACCTAACATTTTAGAGCGCTCGAATTGAGAAAAGCTAAGCTCCTGCAATTTAACAACGTCTTGGTAACCAGACGAACAGTCGCTGACACTTAAAAAGACTCGTTCATTCTATATCCCGCCTGGTTGCTATGTAGGTACTTGGACGAGGTTTGGTCGTTGGCATACATTCGTTGCNAAGCTCCTGCAATTTAACAACGTCTTGGTAACCAGACGAACAGTCGCTGACACTTAAAAAGACTCAATCGTTCATTCTATATCCCGCCTGGTTGCTATGTAGGTACTTGGACGAGGTTTGGTCGTTGGCATACATTCGTTGGTCTAGTCAATTTAAAAGGAATGTCGGTGTCACGACGAATATTTCTCAATCAATACTTTAAAGTTCAAGTTCCGAAAGCGAAGTATTGTAAAGTAAACCATTACAGTTGAACAATGGTCTTCAAACATTTACTAATAAAACTTATAGCCAAACCGAACTAAGTTGAAACATGCGGCTTAGAAACGTGACTGACTATGTTTGGAAAGCTGGTTTTCGTTTGTCTTGTGCCTAATTTACTTTATTCCTATTATGTAATATATAATATTATTATTTTAGACTATGGAAGCCTCTCTTGAGGTGCACAATAACATTTTCTCCACTTGCTCGTGACGGTCGGTCGGGTTGGCCATACTCCAGGGTGCCGAATCGCAGACGGTTTTTTGATGGGGCTTTTCCATTCTAGATATTATGTTCCATTAAAGAAACATTAAGAAGGACAGTTTGTATTTGCCAGGTGACTAATTTTGCGGTGAAGTACTTACTGAAGTAAACCATTTCACAGTTTTTAAATGCGTCGTACAATTTTCACATAATCTTCATTGAGAACCATTGAATGTTAAATTAAAAATTTCTTATGGCATTCTGCAAGACTTTCGAGGTCTGGCATTTAATTCTGATCAGCCCAAATGCGTGATTCGACTGGCTTCTTCGTATCGAGCAGGGGCAAGATCTGTCACTTTGAATTATCAACCTTTGTTGGTCATCTTTGTTGATAATAATTATTGCTTGCAGTTTTAATATTTCGGCATTGAATTATCGAACTTTGCTGTTTATTTTAATGGTAGGTCAGTGACCTCGAATAAATCTAGTTCTATATTAGATATTAATTTGTGTGCATTAATATCTTCAGCGATCGAGTTTTGCTAAATGCACTTCGCAACAATCAATNTAATGGTAGGTCAGTGACCTCGAATAAATCTAGTTCTATATTAGATATTAATTTGTGTGCATTAAAATGAAATGAATATCTTCAGCGATCGAGTTTTGCTAAATGCACTTCGCAACAATCAATTTTTTTTTTTTATTCCAGGCATTTTTACCTCTTTGCCATCCTTATATCCCTTGGCCCTTGCATCATGCCTACAAGTTTGTCGTCATTCAATTCGATGAACTTCTTTCTTCTAGTCTTCTATTGTGTTTGTATTGTAAAGATTGTTTCATTGAACTATTCCATTAGGTTTCTACTTTCGCTTGTTACTCATGATCATGAATCCAGTCAAGTTAGTCAGACCGATCCTGCGTTACTTCACCACTAGGTAGGTATGGTTAGTAGCACAAGATGATGATTGCAAATTGTAGTTATTTTCAGTTTGTATTTAATTTTATGTGCGTAATAATCGTGTTTTGCGCGACGGTCCCGTCCTGTAGTTTATTTATAATAAGTACTTGCAGGTACCTACTGAGTAGGTGCCGAATCTTAGTTCTTACAACTATTAGAAATGCGAAAGTTTTGATGGATGAATGTTTGTTACTCAATCACGCCTCCGTGGCTGAACGGATCAGGATGAAATTCAGCAGAGAGATAGATTATAGTCTGGAATAGCACACAGGCAGGCTTTTTACCCCGGGAGTATGTTCCCTTGGGATAATTTCCGATATTTACGCGGGCGCTAACGCTGGCAGAAGCTATAGTACGTTAAACATAAAAATATGGACTTGGGTTAACAATTGGCTTTTAAGAAATTAAAATGAAGTTGAAAGTCTCAGACTTTCGTAACACAGTTATGCAGAATTGGAATCTCTGATTACGATTATGAAAATCGAGACAATGGCACTCCCATTACCGATAAGACTGAAATAATAACATTTGGAAACAAAAATGATGGAAACATTTATATTAGGTATTGTTAATAAGACCTTTTCACTGGAGGTATAGTAAAAAATATGGGGTGAAAAACCGCGATTTATTGTAAAAATTTGGAACAACTGAAGAAGTCGGTATAATGTCATCAAACGTTATCTTAAGGAAGGTAAGTAGGTAACTACTTACGTGTTTTATTACCTCAGTTTGTTTGTCGTTTTCATGTTTTAATGAAGAATTAGATTTCCCAGGTGAAGTACCGAGCTAGTAGGTACCTATGTTACATTATAATCATTATTCTTAATTTTGCGATATTAACACCTAATTTAACAAAACTCGGACAGGATAGGTAGATCATCAGTCTATTAATTAAGTATTAAGCAAGAACAGGATACTGAAGGCAAGGCAATTGGTAAATAGGTAGAGGTAGATAGGTACCTAACGTTTGATAATAGGATGAAATGAAAGTATGTCCCATGTGCATTAGGTGTCGAAGTTATCGATTGCTTGCTATCCCTTACCTCAGTCTTCGTTATTCGATGTCGTGCTAACTTAACGACGGCAAAATTTCCCTTGCCAATGGTCCTCTCGATGTCATAAAAACCCACCCTAATGGGGGTTTTCGCAGGACGTTCACGGTCCGCCATTGTTGATTAGGTATATTATAATCATCAAATTCCAAATGAATATTTTAACACTCCGGAGGATTTATATAAAATCATCCGTAACACTTTTTTGTTTATATCCATCGAAGGCAGTCATTAACACACACTAGATTTAGAGCGAGTTATCAAGCACACAATATTGAACGAACGTATAATCCCTTAATACGTCATTCAATAAATAAATACATGTTTAGATTGTGAATTACGCGATTCGTTACTCCCTAGTAGAGTAAATCGTATCAAAGACACTATATTATTATAACGTTTTCCGTAAAAATAAACAACACTATATAAGATTGTTTTTAAAAACAACTTAGGGAATCACACACTGATTAGTTAATGTTTTTCATTAGCACGTTAAGTATTTTGTATACAAAATTTATTTACAATTGATAGAAAATCGCTCAGAGGCGGCGTGCGCGTATATCACGCTCCGAGCACCACGTGACGCCGCCGCCTCGCCGGCTGTCAACCGGGTACTGAACTCGAGTCTCGAGTCGATCGAGTCGAGTACTCGTAGCACCAAGCACACCACCTACCGCGGCGGTACACGCGCGCGCTTTCATTCGCCTGCCAGCCATGTTGATTCTCTTCATGACGTCAACAACGCGTTCGGCGCTAAGTCCCTCTAGGTCTATGTATACCATACTCTTCGATGAAGAAACCACTACACTGCTTTTAATGTACGTACCTATAGTTTAAAAACATACGTAATTAGGTACTTATACAATTCTTTATCGGTTACACAAAATCATACAGACATTCCTCCAATCCGATTTTTTCAAGCACATTATACCTAAATATAAGTACAAAGGTACTATCCACTTTTCCACTCTATAACTATGTAGGTAGGTAGATATTAATGTATATTGTGGTAGGTAGTTAGTTGTAAGGAAAGAGGTTCTCACAAATACAAGAAGGTAATCTTTCTACCAAACATTAAAAGTTCAATGGATCCTCGGGGCAAACATTGACTGCTGTCTNTATAAGTACAAAGGTACTATCCACTTTTCCACTCTATAACTATGTAGGTAGGTAGATATTAATGTGTATTGTGGTAGGTAGTTAGTTGGAAGAAAAGAGGTTCTCACAAATACAAGAAGGTAATCTTTCTACCAAACATTAAAAGTTCAATGGATCCTCGGGGCAAACATTGACTGCTGCCCACCTTACTTCCTGTTTGAATTCAAAACTACCCGCCTTTCTACCTAGTGAGAGGTAAATAATAGTCAACATTAGGTACCTAGTGGGTAGGGTTGCCAACATTTCTTTGACGAAATAAAGTATTTTTCAAACTAAGTACTTAATAAAAAATAAAAAGTATAGTAAGTTTTAAGAATAATAGTATTTTAAAGAAAAAGCAAAAAAAAAACATATTTTTTTACTTTAAAAAAAATGTACATAAATGTTTGATTTNGGGTAGGGTTGCCAACATTTCTTTGACGAAATAAAGTATTTTTCAAACTAAGTACTTAATAAAAATAAAAAAGTATAGTAAGTATTAAGAATAATAGTATTTTAAAGAAAAAGCAAAAAAAAAACATATTTGTTACTTTAAAAAAAAATGTACATAAATGTTTGATTTAAAAAAAAAAAATACTAAAAGAAAAGTGTCCTACGCTTTATCACATTCATTTTCGCACTTTCATTATCGCTACCACTTTTTATAACTAACTAGGTTTTGCCCGCGACTTTGTACGCGCATATCCCATTTTTTCCGTTGCCGTATTGCCTTCCTCATGAATGTGGCTATCTTATACAAAAATATTTATCCAAATCCTACTGGCAGTTCCAGAGATTAATATAGTGGGAAAAGGCTAGGCAGTGATGATTTAGGACTTCTTTTCTTTTTTCTCCCCACACTAGGAATTTCTCCTGTATCGTGGGTGCGTTTACAATCATACAAAGTCACATTCACAAACAGCCAGACCCGGAACAACTATTTGTACCTGAAGGCCATACAAATATTTGTTCCGTGCGGGAATCGAACCCGCGACACGCAGCGCAGCAGCTAATCGCTCAACCATTGTGCCAACCGTGTCGTCAAAACTCAAAAGAANGAACAACTATTTGTACCTGAAGGCCATACAAATATTTGTTCCGTGCGGGAATCGAACCCGCGACAAGCAGCGCAGCAGCTAATCGCTCAACCATTGTGCCAACCGTGTCGTCAAAACTCAAAAGAGAGAACAATATTGAATATTGAAAATAAATTACGAAACTCCCAAACATTTGTTTGACATTGACAAGTTCGGAACGCACAGATACGTTCGGATACGCTATATTCGAACCAACCAGGGAAAAAGTCGTTTTCTGCCGAGTGGTGGGGAACATAGGATTTTTTTTATGGGTAATCTACGTGTTGGGACGACGACTCTGTCTCCGGTGCAACGATACACGCTACCGCATCAGTCAAAAATGAATGTTAAGTTCATAATACTTAAAATTTTTAGAATGAAAGATTGTTAGAATTCGGTGTTAAAAATTTATTATTTCTGCGTACTATGTATTTCTTCAACAGTAGTACCATAGAGGAAAGTAATAGTAGTACGCAGATCCGAAAGAATGTACAATACTATAAATCATAGAGTATAGTAAGTATCTATAAATTATAGTACAGTTGGCAACCCTTGTAGTAGGTAGGTAGACTGAAAAATAAAACTACTTCATGTAAAATTTTTTTTTCTTTCTTCTTTTTTTTGACGCCATATTTTAGGGTTAATTTAGTTGGGAGTTTTTATTTTTATTTCTAGTGTATAAGGTTAGTTAAGTATTTAACGAATAAATCTTCATGTAAATGTCGCAACCAAATAGCTTACTCAGCCGTTTAATTGGTTGGAAATGAAATGAAAAGACTAGGCTTTTAATAAACCGGCTGATACCGCTACGGCCGCTAGTTGGCTTTTTGGAAAATCATCAAATGACTTTTTCCGCTCTGGGTGCTGCTAGTTGGCTGCGACATAGATATGGTGATTCCGAAAGCATTTTTTTAATTATTTTATAATAGTTGTCGATATGGANACCGCTACGGCCGCTAGTTGGCTTTTTGGAAAATCATCAAATGACTTTTTCCGCTCTGGGTGCTGTTAGTTGGCTGCGACATAGATATGGTGATTCCGAAAGCATTTTTTTTAATTATTTTATAATAGTTGTCGATATGGCACTATAATTTCCAAAAAAAAGTAAAACGTATATTATTTATTACGCGGGATTCATTGAAGGAACAACCTTCATAAACAAAGATCCTTGGGTCCATGTCGTGGGTTACCCGGATTTCTCCCAATGATAATTATTTAAAAAAAATAGTAACATGTTCTTTCCGACAAGTACTTAATAACATCGTCGTTATGTATTTATTATATACCTTTATAGTATAATATCATTTTGCGACATTGAATTCGTTGCATGTTAAAACTTTAGATAAAGCAAAGTTCTCATTAGCGAAATAAGGTATCAGCAGATTTCTTTCTATAGCAACTTCACNTTAAAAAAAAATAGTAACATGTTCTTTCCGACAAGTACTTAATAACATCGTCGTTATGTATTTATCATATACCTTTATAGTATAATATCATTTTGCGACATTGAATTCGTTGCATGTTAAAACTTTAGATAAAGCAAAGTTCTCATTAGCGAAACAAGGTATCAGCAGATTTCTTTCTATAGCAACTTCAATGGCTTTTGGCAACACTTTATATCTGTATAATCTATGGATAACACTCGCGTTTCAGATCTGATCAACATTCTGGCTGGAGGTTAAGCATTCAGAATGTTCTCTCTTCGTCTGATTACTTGTGTTTTCCGATAAGAATAAATGAATAACGACGCCTAACCAACTACGGTTGTATGGCACTGTAATGCGACTGATATTTTTTTGCAATGTGATTGTGGAAGGCATTGGACTTATTACAAATTTCGTACATTTTCAAGAAGTATTTTCAGATTTCTTATTTATTATCTCATTATTTTATTTATAAATTTCTTCTTTAACATAAGAACGCACATAGATACAGTCAGATCAAGTTTTAGGGGAACTGTTGCTTTTATACTTACCAAGATGTCGGTGATACTCTTCTACAATTTTGACAAGAAAAAGATGTATGTATCGTTATAAAAGCTTATGTGAAATTTATATGAGCTTATAATCGTTTGAATGTGTAAATAATTGTAGCTAGAATAACGTCAATATGAATCAACTTACCGAAGAAAATGTTCAGAATATGAAGTGCAATCAAAAAAGCACGAATATGAAAAACAAAAGTAAAAAGGCCAAAGATCCTTCTGAAAATCCGGACGAAATAAGTATATCTAATCAAGAGAATTTAAGCGATACGTTAGCCAATACTCTTCATATTAAAAACATCAATAGTAACCTAACTAATGGGACTAGTGATCATCCAAACGGCAGTCCCGAAGTCTTGAAGGATACGTCGAAAAACCAAGAAGTTGCTCCGAGCGAAGACGTTAACGATGTAAATAGTGTACAGTGTAGTGATGAAACGTGTCAGCGTGAATGCAAAGACACACCTGCTCAACAAACAGGCAGGTGTATTTTCGATGATGCTTTAGAAAACCTCGAAAATGCTATCAGCAATGAGGAACAAGAACCTCAAGATGACATTGAAATTATTTCTTACGAATCTGAGCTACAAATGCCCGAGATCATGAGACTTATACAAAAAGATTTGTCAGAACCCTACTCCATCTATACTTATAGATATTTTATACACAACTGGCCTAAGCTTTGCTTCTTAGCTACTCATGAAGGGAAGTGCATTGGTGCCATCGTTTGTAAGTTAGATATGCATCGCAATGTTGTAAAAAGAGGCTACATTGCTATGTTAGCTGTTGATGAAAAATATAGAAAGAGAAAGATTGGATCGAGACTGGTTCGAAAAGCAATACAGGTAATAAAATAGAATGTAGAATATATTTTTTTAAATAATCCATAATATGTCATGTACACATAGGGTTACCAACTTTTTGTATGACAAATAAAGTATATTAAGGTCGGCGAACTAAAATTAACAGTACTTTACAAAAATAAACTAGGTATTTAATTTTTTAGCTTCTTGCACAATTGATGCAAAAAATATTTTCCAAATTAGAAATAAAATTATAGTATAATTTAAAAATATTCATAAGCTTCTCTAAAATTTACATTAATAATACAATAAATGAGTTGCTTATTTTTTATGGAATTATAATACAAGCTCTATTTCTGTCATCCCGCCTTCTGCATTCATTATGGAAAACACTCTTTCTGTGAAGGCTGAAGTGGCAGGAATACGAGGCGGTTATAAAAACAGTATTTTGTATACTTTTTTTTAAAGAACAGTAAAAATTATTAACAAACGAAAAAAAAAGTATAATACTGTTATTAAATGTATGGTTAGGAACCCTATGTACACACCATTTTGTGTCAATAGTAGAGTTTTGTTTACATTACAAGAAATCATAAGCCCACATTCATATCATATTCTTATTGGATTCTAATTATTTCTTAACTGCAAATTTTAATAATATTATTTCTAAATATGTTTGTTTCAGGCGATGATAAATGACAATGCAGATGAAGTAGTCTTAGAAACTGAAATCACAAATAAACCAGCACTGAAGCTCTATGAGAATCTCGGCTTTGTGCGGGACAAACGCTTATTTCGATACTATCTGAATGGTGTTGATGCATTGAGATTGAAGTTATGGCTTAGGTGAAATAAGTAGGTATCTAAAGAGAAATTCTCAATGTTGTGTTACATACTTCTGGAGGCCATGCTGTCTCAAGCATATATAAAGCTGATTACTGTTGTTGAAACGGTGTAACCTTCTAATGCCATCCATGAGGATTTAGCCAAATGTATAGTTTGTTTCAATTATGTTTTAGTCATGTGATAATATGTTTATCTAATTTATGTGTTAAAAAATTGTTAATGAAAATATTTTCACCAATTCTTTTATATTTTGACTGTAAGATTTTAAAAGTGGTCAATATCCAAACTAAATACACAACTTTGAAGAATTATATTGTAGTCACTGTTTATTTATATTTGTCACCCTGCAATGTTGGTTTTTATCACATTAATCAATATCGTTTTTTCATCATACTAACTTGACAAAGTAGACATTTTGTATCTACTTGATTTTTATGTACTGTTAAATAAATAAATATATGAAATCCTTGAATTCATAGTAAAGTATTTGAACAATAGCATTCATTAGATTTATTTTTATCCCTGACTGAGTCCAAAGATATTAAAAGAAAATAAAATCCCATACTTTTTCTAATAATTTATTATCAAATGAGTATTCATTCAAAAGGTAAATGTAGCAGTGTTAGTTGAAGCAGCATCATAAATAAATGTATTATTCACTGGCTTATATTGTTTGGTAACAATTTTGATAGCTTCATGAGCTACACATCCACCTAAAAAGGCTGACACACTATGTATTTCTGCTCC
>NDFZ01001611.1:0-14423 GCA_002192655.3 Mamestra configurata | reverse complement strand
GAGCTGGCGAGAGTATTCACACTAAGGGCCATGATGGACTGACCTGACCGAAATATAGTTTTTTTAGGGTTGATCTTTCATTTTTAAATGAAGAACAAATATGGTTTTTTTGACACATTTTCAATTCAAAATCTGTCAAAGCTCCATTTTTATTCTTCAAGTTAGTAAAACTTATTTATGGTGATGTGCAATACTTTTGTTTTCGAAAAGTATTTTGTTATTCTTTCTTTCAGAAGCGTTTTATTTTTATTTTTGAAACATGGAAAGTGTCCTAAAGGTAATTGATTAAATTTAATTATTTTTAGACCTTGTAGTACATATTTTGAACTATTTTTTTTAAAGAAGTTTTCAAGTGTTTTTTTTTAATACATAGTGTGCCTTTAATGCAAATTCATCAAATTAAATTATTTGTAGGACAAGAATATGGGAAATGGTAGGGGCTTACTTTTACACACGATGACACAAGTTAAATTACGTCAGTAGAGGATCAGAAAATAGGTCAACCATCATAAAGTTAGTTTTAGTGGAAAAATATATAATCATTAAGATAATTTGCTTCATAGGTGACAAACACGATTCTTTAAATGTTAAACACGTATTTTCATTTAACGAATGGATTTACGTGTCCACCCTTGTAGGTACTTATTTATAATTTTCCCTTAAAAAATGTCGAAGTCTTTATAGTAAGCCTGAAAAACGTATCAAGTGGACAAAGGATTATCTAGTAAGATTTCTAATTTAGAATAAATTTTCTAAAAAGGCCTCTATCCTTAATTTAAATAACAACATTACGAAGTATGTATTAACATGTAGTTTAAAACATACTTTTTCTATTTAAGTTTGTTATTTTATGCGTCCTTCGCGGCGGAATAAATAGTTTTTATTTCATTCTTAGAAATTTAAACTATGGTGACATTTCTTGTACCTAAATTAAACAATTTTGCCATGGACATGGCGAAGGCTCCGTGGCAGTATAAATGCAGTTATTGTAGTGCTTTTTAATACGAGGATTAGCGGATAAATAAATGAATTGTACGTTAGTACCTACAGGTGAAGCTTACATTATCCGTCATGAATACCACTCCCTTATTAAATATTTGACAGGTAAACGTGAATGTATACAAGGGGTGAATTAATTTCAAGCCCTATTAAATTTGCCGAGGGATATACTAAGCAATTTTCTTAGTGTTTAACACGTTTTCAGATTTTCTTCACAGTATAAGATAAAAATCACGTGATTTTCACTTCAATAGGAAATTGTTTTAGACGTATTTAAGAGTGATTTTACCTCATTATCTCAGGAGTTAAATGTTTTAAATTAAATTATCCAAAATAATTATAATTTACATAATGACGACTAGTTAAGTAAATAAAAAGTAGCCAATTAATGGTTTTTTTTTTCGTTTCATTTTTGGTTGAATAAACTGAAGACTAAATTATTTTCAAATTATAATTATTAAGCTAAGCGACTCGTATCCCTTTTTTTAAAAAAAGGTGTTTTTTGAAGTTATTTCGAAACGTAAATCAATAAAAAACTCTACAAAACTCATTTTATTTTAAAACAACGATTACTATTCGATCACATTTTACCAAAAACAAAAAAGAAAGCCAAACAGGTTTTCCGATTTTCCAGCCAACCCACCCGTTTTCAGTAACTAGTCTGAAGCTTCAAGTATTGATAACACAAGTGAACTAGACACATCTGTCAGACTGCGCACTCGAAATATGCTAAACAGTTTACTAACGACCTGAATCGGGTATACATAGACCATCAGCTTATACCTAAATACCTAACTCTGAAGATAACACGTATAAAAATATAAAAAACCACGCACATACATTAAAAAAAAAAAATTGGCATACGTGGCCGAATAAAAAATACTTGTCAAAAAAAACGTACCTGGTAGGTTGTATCATCAGGTTTGCCAGGGTACGATGCACTTCGTCGGTAATCGGGAGGTCGCGGTGGGGCCGGTGCCCTCCTCCAAGGGGCGAAGGCCGAGGGCTGCGGCGGCTGGGGCGCGGGCCACCTGTACTGCGGCGCCCGACGGAACGGCGCCCTGTACTGTCTTTCGTCATCAGCAACGCTTGGGGCCCCTGGGTATTGCAGCTCGCCCATTGAGGCATACGTCCAACCGAGGCGGCGGTTGGAGAGCTACTGGCGATAAGGTATCGGTCGATGTAGGATGCGCGCGCACGCCGCGTTCTGTATTTGAAATCGGGGGACAAAAAAATATAAATTTCGTTTTTTTTTCTCTAATACGCAACACAGTTTTTTTTTAGGTTTTGGCGCATCCCTATTTAGGAATACATGTTTAAAAATGCGTCTTTTCTTTTATGAGGTCGTGACACAATTTTTTCCATTGTATTAGGTACATTCTTGAAATGTTTTTGGCTTTCAATGCAGCATTTTGTTGCACACATGTATATATAAGCACGCTGTATCTTTAAGACGGGGCAAGCAGACTTTGAAGTGCTGAAAGACAGCCTGAAAACTGGTTGACATGGTATCAATCAACAAAAAAAAAAGTTACTATAAGCGGTAAAAATGATCCACATATCTTATTTAAATACTAAACTTAATTATTTTAACCTGAATTTCAGTAGTATTACTACAAGAAAAGCCTCCGCGGTTACTTTTAAAAGTGAGACGGACTGACAGAACTATTTTTGTCTCTTTCACTCTAAATATCGCTGTTTCTTTTGCGCGCCACATAAGTACATGCCATCGCCTGTTATAATATCGGTCCTTTACGGAGGCTCTACATATTATGCTAATAAGAATCAAGGGAAACAACTAGAAGTTTGGTAGTTAGTGCAAAAAGTTGCACTAACTAATAATAAGTAATATTTTTTATTAGCTTTTTTTATATTTTTCATTGAAATATTTAAAAAATAATTGTATGTAAGTTTAAATGAATACACGGAATAATAATAAAGTCCTTTTCTTCCGAATTCGCTCCAAAATTGTAAATACGTATTTTAAAATTGTATTTGTTAAAGTACTCGTATGTCTCGCAATTCGGCGTGCCTTCTGGCATAGGCCTCCTCCAGCTCTCTCCACTGAGCTCTATCCTCTGCTACTCTGGTATAATATGACCCCAAGGTTAGGCGAATATCGACTTCCATCTTGTTTTCAGACGCCCCTGTAGTCCGCCCCCTTGTAGTGTCCTCTCTTGGGTACCATCTAACTAACAGTGGGTGGAAATGTTTTAGGCCACCCAAATTTTAACAAATGCACGACAGTTGTTAAAATTTGGGTGGCCTGAAATAGTTATATGTAACCAGCGACACGACGAAAAAGTTCAAAAAGTTTGTAATATAAAGTATACCAGTAAAATCTGTTTTCTTTTTTAATTTAATATGGGTTTGCTCTTGACTCTAGTCTAGGTCATAGATGACAGAGACAAAATCGATGACGGAGCGAGCTTACCCAGAAGAAGCCTGTGGATAACTGAGATCTCAAGATATCTAGGATTTTTATCACTATGGTCCATGTACATAAACCAGAGTTATCTTTTCAGTCAGAGTTAGTTCTAACCCGGGGCCATTATTTATTATTTATTATATACTTTATTGTACACCTCATTACAAACATAGTAAAAACGTTTAAAAAAAAAAACAAGTGTACAATGGGATGGGATGTGTGTATGATATATAATAGTATTGGCAACTAAAACTCGGAAATTAAAAGATAAAGACTCCGGTCTGCGCAAGCATCTAAATTTAACAGTGAAATCAGGAAACCTGAGATATCAAGGAATCTCAATTTGTTATCACTTACAAAAAAAAGAAAATACAAAGAGTTTATTTGCGCCAAGCATGACGTATACCAAAAAAAAAAAAAAACAAAATTACAAAAAGTTATGCATGTTGAGAAGATATGCGTCACATTCGCGCAGAACGGCCATCGCTCAGCAAAATGCTGGACTTAAAGAGGCTTTTCATTTAGCCAGTTTTACAAATAGCCTAGTTTAAATCATAGTTGCCACATTTACAGAGGTCTACGCGATGAAATATTCTAGTTTTCGTCGAACATACTATAGTTTGTAAACAAAACGTAGGTCTGCAGACAAAAGAAAATGTTAAATAAGTAATTAATAATTTACTGACAACGTGGCAAAGCTGCCAGCCTTTTGTGTACTTGACTAGGGGCCAGCGATGCAGACGAATTTTTCAACGCCATATTTTAGACTATTTTTAGTTAGTTTTTTTTTATTTTATTAATGTGTAGATAGGTATATATAGTAACTAGTTGTTAATAGTTGTTCATTATTTATTGACTGACAGGCTAAATAATAACAGCTGCAATGGTCGAACTCCGAGGTTAAGCTACGTGTGCCGAGGTCGGGTGGATGGGTGAAAATGTATAACATATCTAGTCTCCTTCGTGCCTCGGAAAGCACGTTAAGCCGTTGGTCCCGGCTGTCATTTGTAGATCTTTGGCAGTCGTAACGGATTGTCAGAAGCCAGAAAATCTGACTCCAGACTTGCCAAGAAGTACCGTGTTTCCCAGTTAATGGGTTGTAGAGGTCTGGTAGGCAGCCGCTCCACGTAAAATACTGAATTCGGTTTGACTGGAAGCCGACCCCAGTATAGTTGGAAAAAGGCTAGACAAATGATTTTTATCGTTGAGGTGGTGCTTCGGCTGAAGCCAACCCTAGATGGAAAATCAGGTTATCACTATTATATCATAAAAATAATTGTCACTGGAACCAAACCAGCATGCTCGCTAGGATAAGAGGAAGTGTTTCTATCCCAGCTTGCAGGTTTTACCTGAACAAACTAACAAACGTTGCAAGTTGAATAAAAGATTGGTAAAAAAAAACCTCAGTAGTTATTAATAAGGTTTGAGAAGACTTGGTTACTGGTCATTCACACAGTAGCGCAATTAAAAATACTGGGTATTCAGCTGAATCTGGTTAGACTAGAAGCCGACCTCAATATAGTTGGGAAAAGGCTAGGCAGTAAGATTCGACTGTATGGCTTAGTATTAATTATGTCACAATCCTGCGTTTTGTAGCCTACAATCATTTTAGAATAGGTGAGAACAAAGATGGCACTGACGTCAGCTGTCAATAATTAAATCAATTACCTTTGTGACAGTTTTAATCGAAATGTAGCGATTATTTATGAGTTATTTCTGTAGAGCTATTAAGGGTTAATTTTGATCTACTGATCTATCTCCTATCTATGTACCGGAAAAATTGCAGACTCCGTAGGATTGTAACAAATCTTTATTAGATTATAATTTCTCGATATATTATGAAAAAATAGTTTTGTATACAATAAATCCCATCCAAATTCAATAGTTTCAAATATATCCGTGTCTTATTAAGAAAAAAATTACAATTTCACGCGATATTTTACAACTTTACGGAGTTTACAATTTTCCATTGATATATAGATACTTATACGCTATTTAAAGAATTATTCAAACGCCTTGTTGACACTTCGAGTGATCCAAGGGCTGGCTTATACCTTGTACAGAGGATAAACATTGCCATACAACATGGTAATGCCGCCAGTCTCTTGGGCACACTTCCAGTCGACAGCGATGTGGATCAATTTTTTTGACATCATCTTACGATGGATTCCCAGGGAAATCGAGTTCAACCCTAGATACGTGCCCATGCAAACACACGTGCAAACGTGTTTTATTTTATGGGTATAATGTAAATCCTAAAAGTAGTGTAGAAATTTTTACAAAAAAAAAATACAACCGACTTTTAAAATCTTCATAGCAATTTTCACCAAAGAGCCCAGCCAACATCTCTCTATTAGCGTTCCTACCTATTTACGTTTAGTAACAAGAGATTACGACCTATTTCCTTGAAGTTGTAATTTCTGCTTCCAAAAAGTCTGTATACCTTTGTTTCTGAACAGATTATTCCTGTTACATAATAAATAGGTCTTTTAACTGCAATGCAGTGGGTTGTATGCGTAGATATGTCACCGGTAAATTGCAAGCGCCGTAAGATAGTAAAATATCGCGTGAAATTGTAAACTGGAAACTATTGAATTTGGATGGAATTTATTGTATTATACAAAACGATTATTTCGAAAAATAATAATCAAATAAAGATTTATTACCTATATTACAATCTTACGGAGTCTTCTATTTACCGGTGACGGATATAACGCTAAAGAGTTCCTACTAAAATATCTATTACTTGCACTTCGCCCGCGTCTTCATCTGCGTAGAAATAGAACGAACATCCCTTTTCACTCCCTTAAAGGTTGTATTTCCAAAAATCCCTTCTTAGTGCTCACCTACATCATAAACGAAGCTTTTTGTAAAATTTAATGTCCTTACTCCCAGTAAGTTTCCGCTGATCGTAGATACGAGTATGAGACCTTTTACCTAGGTATCTTATAGATTACATATTCCAATGGATGCCTCCATTGTGTGTGATGCCTCCTTGTTTAACTCATCTTCCCGGACTGACAACCTTATAATACAATAAAGAATATTTCTATACTGTTCTATTCTTAAAGAGATAACGAAAGTCTCCGTTGGAGTTTACGGGTTCAAACAGCAATTAAACATCCAGGGTTGCGGAGATGATCGAAAGAGTTACTGCGGCACTGGACCGCAAAGGTCATTTGAAGGAACACGGGTAGATTTTATTCAGTAAGAGTCTGATACGGTCTCCGTGTCAAAGTCAAAACGTTTAGTCCAATTAGGCCATTAGAAAGGCACTTTTGAACGTCAACATTACAGTTAAAAGAATATGTATAAAGATAAAGTGCCTGTACTGTCCATTCACACAGGTAGATTCTTATGGAGAAGAACGGACAAGAAACTCCATAGTTACTCTTTTCAAATAAAAGTTTTACAATAAATGGTACCTACTCACACACATTTAAAAATATTGCAAACAATTGATTTTACAGTGTGTGAGTAATTTAATAGAAAAATAAAAATTAAAAAAAGTAAATCTAAATAGTTAAGTACATTATGCCAACCAGTTTAATTTTCTCTACACTCTTGATTGTCCTATGGAGCAGGACCAGCATGCTTCCAAGCATTCTTATACTGAATGTAATCTTCGAATTTGTGATAAAATATGCTTGTTTACAAAGTGTGCTTTTAATATAACTTTTTTTTTTAATTTAGTTCTTTAAGTCACAAGGTATTTCATTGTAACATTTAACACGTGTCTGAGTCTATGATGATTTCACATCCACAAAAAACCGGTCAAGTGCGTGTTGGACCAAGCGCAGAGTAGGGTTCCGTTGCACGTTACAATTGCGTACTGAGCATGGTGCTTTTTGTTTGATTCTATGAACATATTAATTGAGTTCACGGTTTAACGGTCAAAAACGTCTAAAGACGGACCCACATAGGTTGGTCGACTATTACTCATTAACTTCATGAGCCTAATTAGCGTTGATAGTTTTCCTTTTAAATTCATGATAAATGCTACTAAAATATTTTTTTTTCACGTCTCCACAAACAACCGTTAAGCTGGTAGAGGAGTGGGATTGAAACTTTAAAGCTTAATATTTCGCATACGGATCCTTGGATGGAAAATGGTTAAATAACTATACAACGACACCCCACACCATGGGGTAGGGGATATAAAAAAAAACCATAGCCTCGTTACCCGTAGGGTGCAAGTACTCTAAATTTTAACATTTTAGTTAACCAAAGTGGACAAATGTTGAATAATATGTTTAGCCATACCACATTCCAACGGTTTAGTGCTAAAGAGTCAATGAGCTAAACCACGGAGAGACAGACGGACATGGCGAAACTATAAGGGTTCCTTTTGACTACGGAACAGACACAAGTACCTAATTTCTGCCAGTACTGTAATGAGACGATTATAGCCTACTTTTTTGCGAAAATCTATATAAACTCGAGCGAACCGAGGGCAAAAGTTAGTAATAAATAAATAAAAGCAGTTAAAAATCCTTTTCCCTTCATATTGTCAGGAGGATCTCCTTGGCTGCAGGTTTTCTGGCAGACATGGTAGCCCTTTGGCGCTTCCAAAGGGCTACCTTGTCTGGCCAAAAGTATAAGAGAATTTGAATTAAGATTATAAAAATATGTTTTGTTTTTATATAAGGCAGAGTCTAAGGCAGATGCCAAAATATATTATCAAGTTAAATCTCAAACATAATTTTATTTATATTTAATAATATTAAGTAAGTACCACTAGCGTGAGTCGGCTAGTGTTACAATATCAAGCGTATGACTGAACTATTTTTATTAAAGAAAGGTACAGATTTGTCATCAAGGATTGGAAATCACATAACTTTTACTCTTCGTTCTCAAGTTATACTCAAATGCCTCCTCCTACACATTTCTTATGTTTTTTAATTCAAGTACAGTGGAAACCATGTGGAAACCGTGTTATATTGACCAACCGTTTACTATGAAGTAAATAAAGGTCGAAATTTGTGAGACACTTGGAAGTGCAGGAACACTGGGATACGGAGCAAGGGAATAAAACAGCTGGTCACGGTAACACGTATATTCCGACTGAGAGATGAATGTCTATTTTACTTTGATACAATTTGTAGCCCTACCCACATATTCTTAACATTACTTATTAATACAACTTATGAAGGTAAGTCCTTCATACACATACATCACAGTTTGGTTTTCACCATAAGTTCGGATATAATTACTTCGTTTATGGACATGTCGCTTATCATGACCTATTTTTAAGGAATTATGTTCAATTATAGTGAGTGACATGATTCCTAACACCTTCACTGGTTTTCGTGATCATTCTCACCCCTTTCCCTGCGACGACATTTTGTGTTCTTTCTTTCTTTCTAGTTAGCTAAAAACTATGCTTTGTATGACGTCCGCTTATTATGACGTGTTTTTCACTTCCCTTCAACGTCATTATAAGCGGATTTTACTGTATGCGGTTCGTTTTGATCTAAGAACTACTCGCTGGAACGAGATCTTTCATTTTAGCTTTTGCGCACTTAAATGGATTGAGTTAGAAGGAAACATTTCGTAAATATTTCAGAACGCGATTTCCTGCTGTACATTTCTTATGGTTTTAATTAAGTATGCGGTTCGTTTTGATCTAAGAACTACTCGCTGGAAGTTGTGGAGCTAAGTGTGAACATTACGAATAATATTTCTAACACAATGCTTCGAAGCAGCACGTGTGTTCTGTGTTCTAGTTTCTTATTAATATTCAAACAGGGCTGATGACTAAACGCCAGCAGATCGATGAAACTGCAAGGTTGTACTGCCCACGTCGCCGCTTGTCCGTGGATGAGTGGTCGCTTGTACATATCGATATTATGTACGCATTAGAATAGCCTTCAATAGCGTTCATACTTTAAAGTTTTACCGCGAAATGAGAAATAGTGATATTCTGTAATATCTTTGAAGTGAACTGGCATTTCACTTTGATTGGATCCATTGATAGATCAATTCATGTTTACTTCACCACTTTTCATTTTGATTTTCATGACGTGAACTGTCAATCCATACAAACTAAATGGAATAACAGTTCACTTCATCCTCTCACCACTTAAGTTTACAGCGGTGAGATGTTGACAGAATAGACCGCCAACAACACCTTGCTGACCGAGCGACCGGCCAATATTTTATCTTTTACTATTTTACCCTATTTGTCGCACTTCCAGGCAAAGGCCTCCCCCAAATAATTCCAGATAGTTTTGTCCATCACCAGTTCGAACCAACCCTTGCATTAGGCTTCGAGGTCGTCTTGCCACCTCTAACTAGGCCGACCTCCATCCTCAGGCACCCACTTTATAGAGACTATTTCCCAATATTTTTACAGCTTAAAGCTACATGTTTGACATACAAGATTTGGCCCGAGTATTCGTTTGCGTTAATATACATAGATAGCCTATAACCTTCTTCAGAGTCCCATCTATCTCTGTCCTAAAATTCATGGAAATCGGTTGAGCAATTTAGGCGTAAAAGCGTAACAAACATACGAACAAACTAATTTTCGCATTTAAAATTAAGAAAGAAAAGAAAATAAAGAAAAAGTATTTAATTGCCACAAAACGACANTTAGGCGTAAAAGCGTAACAAACATACGAACAAACTAATTTTCGCATTTAAAATTAAGAAAGAAACGAAAATAAAGAAAAAGTATTTAATTGCCACAAAACGACATACTTACCCATAAACACACATAATCATTACTTAAGGATAAGGGTGTTTCAGCTTGTAGGAAAATTAAGTACCTAAAGTAAAAACATACTGTTTAATAAAAACTGGCCAAGTGCGAGTCGGACTCGCGTGCAAAGGGTTCCGAACGAATCTCAGTTTGCAACAATTGCAACATGTTATTAATTAATTTATTGCAACTTTTATAATACCTATACACTTCTTATCGGTTTTCCTGTAATCTATAGGTAAAGAACTATTATTTGCATTTTTTCAAAATGTTTGCCTCATTCGTTTCGAACATAAGGGGGGAATGGTAATTTTTCATCTAATTTCTTGAATAACTCAGTAACCATTTATTTGAAAATTATAAAAAAAATAAATTAAAACCTTCACAATTAGTCCTTTCATTTGATATGTAACACAGTACAGTCTGTCATAATTTTTTTGTATTTTAGTTTGTCCACCAAAAGTGACCCCCATGCTCAAAATTTATTTATTTACGTAAAGTAAGTCCAGAATCGGTCCCGTTGATCCGGAGAAAAATTAGCTGTGACAGACGGACAGACAGACAGTCAGACAACCGAATGATCCTATACAGGTTCTGCTTTTTTACGGTTAAAAAAAAAAAAATTATGACAAAAATACAGATAACCAACTAAATTTAGACCCTAGACCCCACACTAGAACCTGGATGCTCGGAACCCTAAAAATATATAGGTGGGTGTGGGTACGCTCCCCTCTCTATACATACTCGTAGCTTGAATTTTACGACGCTTAATTTCCAAAGGTATGGCTATTATTTTGATTAATTGTGATCCGGGAGACATTATTCGTTCTTGACCTATCAAAAGAGTATTAGTTTATTACCCAAACTAGCGTAGATTTCACACAATTACCAGTGTGAGGTAGAAATTTACCCAAAAATCTAAGCAAGTTTGATACTAGAACAACCTAATTTGGGTCCCTAGTTATCGGAGTCAAATTCGTTGCTAATGAGCTATAGTATAAACCCATTTCAAGGAATGCACGAATTACCTGTCATCCTGTATACTTTACTCGCCTCGCTCCCTATTTTATGGAACCTTGCAAAATTATGGTCTTCAACAATGTACCTACTTAAACCACAGCCTAAAGCGTCGTCCTAATTGGCTAAAGATCGTACGCGTTGACGATGCGATTTCGTCGCGCGATGAAAATGAGGTTTGAGATATCTTTATTTCCCATAAGAATTACTTCACTTACATGAGAAATTTTAAAAATAAGCATTCAAACATTGCACTTAAAACTTACGCACAGTTACAATAGTTATGGCAAAAATGATAGCTTAGGTACAATAAATATTTAATGATTAGTTTTTTAAAAATGTTAAAAATAAAATGATCGTGAAAACGATCCTGCGCTCGTGCGATGATTTGCAAACTCCAATTAGGACACTCTAAAGAAATGAGTGTGTTTATTAATCTCGTAGTGCGACGAAATCGCATCGTTAAGTCGGACGATCGTTAGCCAGTTAGGATGACGCCTAACCCTTCAGAAAAGTCAAGCTTCAACGTAGTATTACTTTAGATTTATACGTCACTTAGGGCGAGTTTTTTATCCATAGATAACCCAAATAATAATTAAAATGTACGGCTAAATTTCGTTTAGCTACCAAATAAGGTAGCCCGTGGCAGGGTCGCCATGAGATGTATGTAAAAAAGTTCGGGTATAAAATAAGAATTAACTAGCTACTGTTTGGTTCCCATAGGAATAGTATAATGAATCTAAATTATACATTACTACATACAAGCAATACATAGCGCTACGTAAACAATAACTTGACACGTTAATCTAAAGGACCATATTTACTAAATAATATAAAGGAACACACATACCTACACTTCACATTTTTCTGTCAATTGTTAGCTGGACCAAAGGTCAAACAAAAAGTTACAACATTTAGTTACGAGTTTCACACTGGATCCCACACTAAGATACCACTTTTACCACAGGATGGGATTTCGACGCGTAGGGGAGCGGCAGGGAGTGTCAGCCTCTTACCAACTAAAACCCACCCATATCTTCAGATTCTTCAGATGTCCTTCGCATTCCAGGGCCGCGGTGACTGTTTCGAAAAATTCCCCAACCCTAGGATACCCCGACTAGTCTCGAGGATATGGCTAAGGAAAGGTTAAGTTACAAAATGCGACGGAAATAACTATTATCTACTTAGTTAATAACTATAAATTCATCGAAAAAAGCATTTTAACGAAAAGACTCTATGTTTGAATATTGGTTAAGTTAACTACGGCTAAAAACTGACCTTAATCAACGTCACTTACAAGCTACTAAGTAAATAACATTTAGTCTAGGGCCTGTTTCATGTCCTCCGAACAGCTACTAATCACCGAATAAATTCGAAAATGGAACATAATTTGTATGGAATTATCTGCAGAGTAAATTAACGGGAACTTAATCGTAAGTGGTGAAACAGGCCATACGTAAAACCCATCGAAAAAGGTTTTAAATCTAGACATATATTTTTTTTATTTTTTATCTTGCCTAGGTTACACTATTGTTGTACTACAACCATGACTACCATTTATTTTTAATTACTAATGAGTAAGACCCCTGTCCTTCAAACTAGTAAAACCCTGTTTCTTGAAAAACAAACAAACATTTTAACATTTCTCATTATTCCCTGTTACAAGAAGGACGCATTGGGCCCGAGTTTCCGCATTATGTCTGCTGCATACTCCGTACTGATACCGCACTCCACTGACCTGCTTTCGGGCCGTTCGACCGTTTTCTGCCGTAACGGGCCGTATACGGCGACTGGCCCGGATGTCGGCCGGACGGGCGGCGGCGGAAAATTTGTGTTTCATCGGATAGAGAGAACGTTAGTAGCAGCTTTGTAGGTTTTCTGAATGGATATTGGTAGAATGGGTTTTGTTTTGAAATTTGATGCAGATAGAATTATTGAATACAATAAAAAACAATGGCCAAGTGTGAGTCGTCGAAAAACGGCAACCACGTGTATTGAACGACGTTTTAAACACATTAACTCGAAAAAATAAACATATATTCTGCACTTGTACGAAATAACCTTCATTGCGTGCCTAAAAGCAGTAAGGTAGGAGCCATTTTTCGAAAAAGTGTGTTAAAAAATAGCTTTTCTATGCAACCTATTTAGGTAACTCCTTGATAATTTACCATCAAAAAACAACGGGTTGCACTCCGGGAGTGCCGGCAGAAGTGAAACTTGAACATTAACGTTGTGCATTTTTGATATTTTGGAATGGTTAGGGAATAATTTCGCACGAATTGCTTTAATTATCAATATAAAAGTACTATCATTTATGTGGTAAAATACAATATTCATTTATTGCGCTATCGTACACATAGGTACATGACAATTTATATCAGGTACATTAAAAATTGAACACTTCAGAACTTTCCCTCCGTCTTACGAATTTTCGACCAGGTCACGTGTCCTGACGCGAGATTTACATTTTTTACCCATCCCATAAAGTGCACAACGCAGGTAAAGAAGTTTTCACTTTCAAAAAAACCTTTCTCAGCAAGCTTCATACAGATAATTTGACCGCGCGCGCATAACTGCAGTGCTGAAACATGTCGGCTACACATTCCATAGTGTAGATACATGTTGTGCCAAACTCCCAACTTTGTTTTAACTGTTCTATATTCTATCGACTACTTTTGTTTTTCCCGCAGCGTCGCTTGCATGAATCCCGAACAGTGAACAGGAACCGTGAACATTTACGGGANTGTTCTATATTCTATCGACTACTATTGTTTTTCCCGCAGCGTCGCTTGCATGAATCCCCACAGGAACCGTGAACATTTACGGGGTAAAAAATATTGGTGGCCTAGTTTTTCGAACGAAAATGATCACGAAATAATTGTGTCAAATTGTCAAACGTGCATTATTTAGCTGTGATTGGTTGAATGATTTGACAGTTGACTTGCGTTTCATTTGTGACGGGTTGATTTTGTTTCCTGAAACCAGGGTGACCTAAGAGGCACTTGTCCCACCGCCGACGAGGAACAGATTAGCCATCAACTATTTTATCGCTGAGGAAACAGACAAAATATATAGGTAGATCCCATACAAAATATAAAATAATGTTAATTTCGGAAGTCTTCGGAAGTTTTTTGTGGTTTCTTCGTATTTTACACCCACACCTAACAACACCACTGGAAAGTCACAGGAGAACACGCAATTTCGTTTACTTGGATGATACCTATATTTTCTATTTCTTCCAGCTATTTTGATTCAAAAACCAAAGTAGTGTACGTA
>NDFZ01001610.1:0-14415 GCA_002192655.3 Mamestra configurata | reverse complement strand
TGCCTAGTTTGGGATCGGATGACCGTGTGTGAGTTGTCCCAAGATATTATTATTATTATTCATCATAATTCTCATCTACTTATGAGTAGGTGCCGTGTATTCCGCGCCATATGTTCTGCATTTTCTTCTTCATTTAATGTGCAGTGTTGCACGCGATGCTTCCACGTGTCGTTCTCAAAGTGTTTCATAGTTTTATATTATTTATTACTGAGTCATACAGCTGGGTTTTTCACAAGGTTTTTATGCGAAATTATGGTATGATAGAAGACAAATTATAGCTATTTGGATGTAGTGAAATGCAAATGATGTATTTTAACCCGACTGTGTCAGATGGAGGGTTATGTTTTTCGAAAGTATTCATGAAGATATGTCTAATTCTTTGGTGCACCCTGTAGCCTAAACGGCTGGATAGATTTGAGTAAATAAGACATCATTATTTGTCATACAATTTAAAAAAAGAGATGTGTGCACTGGGTTTTTTTTTAGGCACAGGAACTTGAAAAAACATATCTTGATATAAAAAAATGAAAGTACTAACAAATGTTATTTGTAACGACACAAAAATATCGCAAAACATAATTTCAATAAATTATATTATTTGCTCAACAATAAATATTTTTGATAATTTAACAAGAGACCCAATATTTCGTATTTTTCTCTAACAATAAAGAAATCAGCGAATTTCTTGGTCCCATCACAACAATGATATAGGGTAAAAACCACAATTAGCAGCCATGCCTTATAATTTAGTCCGCAAATAATATTTCTTCTAGCCCTGAGCAAAACTTAGTGTTACTAGAACGTTATGAATAGATAAGATATATCAGTTCACAGTACTGTACGAATATTTAAATATTTTCGATACGTCAAATGTATAAAAAAAAAACAAATAGAGAGAAACACAGCGTTGTTTACAATTCCAGCAAACAAATAAAATTGTTAATAAATTATTTCAGGTCGGTAAATATGTAAAGGGAAATAATTTACCACCAATAATTGTACTGCAGTGTAAAATATACTAAATATAGGTAATTAATTAATGCTGATACACTGCTTTCAACAACACAAATACACATTTTGAGTACTTTATACAATCAATATTATCTACTAAACAGGTGTAACTAAAAAAGTCGAAAATAAAAAGACAGAAGAAACATTTAATTAGTCCATTAAACATTGATAATAGTAACACATTCCAAGCTCGAACACCATCTCAAACATACAATAAATATCTATGTTCCAACTTACTTCAGACAATGGATCTTCATCCATTTTCGGGTTCCGTATCATCAAGCGACAAAGCAAACGCTTTTACGTCATCAAGTTTCAATTATTTTCATTTTCATTCACGTTAGAAACTTATGGAGTGATTGCAGTGCGGTGCCCGTATGCGGGCATCGTACCGCATGCGGGTTATGTGATGGAAGTTTGTACCTGCGTGTATGTGGTGTGGTTAATTATTCGTATTTTATTCACGTTAGAAACTTATGGAGTGATTGCAGTGCGGTGCCCGTATGCGGGCATCGTAACGCATGCGGATTATGTGATGGAAGTTTGTACCTGCGTGTATGTGGTGTGGTTAATTATTCGTATTTTATTATTAGTGAACGTGTTGAGCAAAGTAATGTTATGAGGTGAGGGGAGTAACGCAGCAGGTAATCATATGTTAGATGCACAAGGTTATATAAGTAATTTGCTCCATAAGTCTTTCGAGTTAGTCAAACTCATTCATTGTTTATCTTTACTGGGGTTATATAATCAATGCCAAGTAAAACTAAAGTTACAGTTGTACCATTATCTCTGATTAATCCTAAAAGATTAACACTAATGGGTGTTTACAATTTTCTTTGTTTTCCATTGCAAACTCCATTTAAATATAAAAGACATTAATTGTTTCAATCGGCCATCACTCAGGCCAAATAGGGTTCACACAGGCAGAAAAACAATGCGACATCGCCTTTGTATAGAAACTGTTCTAAAATGGCTCTAAGATAGAACAATTTCTTTAAAAATGCGTTCTTGCATTATCGCGTCGCACCTGTTTGCTCTTAATGTCGTATTAGAATGCATAGACGTTGAGTTTGATGACACGTGATTAAACATTAACATAAAGAACAGTTTCAAACTACATCAATGTAAATTGCTTTTGAGTTGAAAGACACAACTTGTTGCGAATTTCAGCAGAATTCGGAGAAATTCGAAATGGAGAATTAAACTTACTAACAACATTTATCGTGTAGTTTTAAATACTTCTTTAAGTAATCAAACTCGACGTTTATGCTTAAAGATACATAGCTATTAAAGCCTACAGGATCTTTAGTCTAAGTGACATTCTATCAGCGAAAACGACTGTCAAAAAGCTTAAAATGCATGGGTTTGTCATGCGCTACTAAGTAAATGTCACTAAGATACCAATTCTCGCATTTTTAAGAAGCGATCGCATTTCCATCACCTCTAATTTCCATACATTTTGGCATTGCTAGGCCCTAAGATGATATTGCGACTTGAATTTTGAACTTTTTTTTAGAAGAATTAGTTTCCGGTCCCTTACATTTTGAGTTTTCTAAGAGTCGTTTGAATGTCACTTGTCAGAGCCTCAGATCACCATGGAACACTGAATCTCCTATAGCACCTGTCACCACCGCGATCATGTTTCCAAATCCACTAACTACAAATATCACTGTACTATACACGAGCGCTTTTCACTCTGCCCCGAAGACCTTACGAGCCTGTTCAGGGTTATCTTTGGACTTCCACTGGTACTCTCCGTTTCTCCTTTGGCACAAGTCTTTGTTCTCATTATCATTAGGTCAGTACGGATGCTAGGCCTCCTTACATTAGGAGCTACAACTCCACAAGCGTCCGAGAGTCTCCTTTTTATGGAGAGAGTACATTTTTTACTTCTACTACTTTGGCTACTAGTCGGGGGTAGTGTGCAAGGGCTTCCAAATGCTGTGCTGACTCGTTTGTGGTGATTAGGTGCCATTTCTAAAGGAAGGTTGGCTACGACGAAGAGTTCGTAGAATAGGTCGTCAACGTGGAAGTTCTTCTTCGCTGAGGTTTCCACGAAGACGCAGGAGGAGTCTTGGGTGTTACAGTAGGCTACTGCTTCCTCGGGTTGGACAGTCCTGCGAAAGAAGGGTGGATTGAAACGGGTGATTGTAGTTTAGGGAAATTGGGAACGAAGTCGAAGGCGCTGATGATGATTCATTGATTTCCGTTGGCCCCCTGGGAGTCTCACAGCAATAGATGATAATAATGAAAATGTACCGCAGTAGTTCACCCCTAATAACTAAAGGTTGACCCTTACGGCCTACGCACACCGGAACGGAATGGCAGAGGATTTTGCCACCGGTCAGCGCACATTAGCCGCTTAGATGCTGTAGCACTCCGGGGGCCTACCAAGACATCCCTCGATGCCGCGGCATACTGCCGCGGGATCCCTAAGTGCGCTCTCCAATGCCATGTCAAGAAATCCCATTCGATGCCACGGAATCAATTCAAAACTTTGGCATTTATGTTGTATTTCCTACTAGATAAGTTTAGATGCCCTTTGGTGAAAATTTAAATGCTCTGCCATTCCGTCCCGGTGTGCGTAGGCCCTTATTATTTTTTCAAACGTTCAAAATATCTTACTTTAATGTCGAAATCTAAATAAAACTGAGTAAAACGGTTTTTAATTAGATGAACGCAAAATAAATAGCTGCAAAAAAGTTTTTTTGTTGACTTGTCAGTTACTTGGCAGTGCCAACTGTTTTCTTTATTTCTTTGTAAGTAAATTAATTACTGAAAAAACACTTTCTATTTCTGTTAATTTCTATTTTCATTTATCGTTTTTGTATAGTTACTACGTACCATCTATTCAAATAAAAACTTGTTTTTCGAGACAAGTTTGACTTTACGTAGGAAATAAATGACTCATTAGGAAAATAAATAATAATAATATCTGAATTTAAATTAATGGTACTTAAGGATGGAAAAAGACCGGACGGCATGTCTTTGTTTCCAAGGAAGATAAGGTACTCTTGCACCATCCCGTCTTCCTAGTTCATCGTGTTGTGCTGGCGGAAATCCTCAAGAGGCGTAAATATAGTAACCTTATTGGTATTTTAGAGCCGTTTGGGGTTGAAACCCTCGGGCCGCAAGGCCCTTATGCTCACAGCCTTTTCAAAGGAATTTTGGAACGGCTGGTTGACTCTTCCAGTGACCCAAGAGCTGGCTTTTAATTTGGCTAAACATTGCCATTCAACGTGGCAATGCCGCCAGTCCTTTGGCACTTTACCAGCTGACAGCGTTGAGGACAAATTTTTTGATGCTATATTTTCGTTTGTTATAAGTTCAGTATATTTGTTCATTTTAGTTTTTAAATTAACTCCATTTAATAAATATCTTATTTTAAGAGTTCCGGATACCAAAATGGTTAAAACGCCTCCTCATGGTGCAATTTTGCGTATCGTATTTTTTTTTCCGTAAGGCACAGTGGAGAAACTTTATATGTCTGTCACAGTTCCTTTTTAGAATGAAGGAGAAAATTGTAGGTACATGTTATGCACTACATAACATGTACCTACAATTTTCCTAATAACTCGGGCATTGGGAAAGGCATGATGTTTCAAGTCCTACTAATGGAGAGCATTTAGTTTTGCTACTTTATGACCTGACAGTGTGGCGCTTCCCTTGGGTCTCGTAAAAAGTAATTAAAGGGATTACGTAGAAGACAGCAACAGTCTCTGTTGAATAGCACAACTAATGGAGCCACCAAACATTTTAGCATTCCATTTACAGCATTCTATTTTTACACCATTTATGGATAGTAGCTGTAATTTCTGCAATAGCAGAGGCATCGTGTCGTCACTGACATTCAATAAGCTATCTAAGAAACTAAAATAATAACCTCAACCGGTGAAAGATGATATCCCACCCTGCGTCATCAATGAATTAATAATTTCTGTTATTTCTATTGATTGCCTGCACGTATAACCATTAGGTGACCACTTGTATTATTAAGGCCCTACAAAAATTATAGGTTGAATTTTAACTTTGTCATGTATTGGCCAAAAGGTTTGGTGTTCGATAAATTTGTAAATTTTCTCAAATTGTTACTTCAAATATAGATAAAAATGTAGCTGTCTGACTGACTAATCCATCACACCTTGGCATAACCTTGTAGCGTCATGTAAGAAAAAAAAAACAACGGGTTGCACTCCGCGAGTGCCGGCAGAAGTGAAAACTTGAACATTAACGTTGTGCATTTTTGATATTTTGGAATGGTTAGGGAATAATTTCGCACGAATTGCTTAAATTATCAGTATAAAAGTACTATCATTTATGTGGTAAAATACAAAATTCATTTATTGCGCTATCGTACACAAACATGACAATTTATATTACATTAAATTAAATATTTAACACTTCAGAACTTTCCCTCCGTCTTACGAATTTTCGATCAGGTCACGTGTCCTGACGCGAGTTTAACATTTTTACCCATCCCAAAAAGTGCACAACGCCGCTAAAGAAGTTTTCACTTCAAAAAATAATTTTAAGGATGGCTAGTGTCATATCATGCAACATTCGTGCCTGCTGGCATACTGATTTGAATTAGATTGAAAAAAAAATGTTTTCGTCCGTTAGCTTATTTTGATGTCGGATCAAATATGTCAATTCGTCAACTCTGTGAGTTTTATTGTAAGAAATCTATAATTCACATATTACACACAACATAATTGCCCCCAACATAAATGACTGTACTTACTTAAGATCCCTGTCACACTTATTCCCAGCTATAGCCATGGGAACCCTGGGAGCCTGGCGCCGCCCTCTGCTGCCCCCACTGCTGGCGCTGGCTTTCGTTTCCAGGATCTGTTCTCGAAGCCGGATCACCTCCTCGAAGGACTCGCGGCTATCCATCGCGAAGACTAGCACGAAGAGGTCACCTGGGAACAAAGGAATCATTTGAAATGTATATAAGTTCTTCCTTTCTTTTTATTGCGAGAGGGTTTTTGACATATTTGATAGAAGGAAAGTCAGAGGTTTGTATCATATTAACAAACTTGGGCACTTTCTAAGGCTTGTTTCATACGAAAGGTGGTCAAGCTACGGGTAAATGTATCGCTGCGGTTTCTAGCGGTTGCGTTGTGATACCTACAAAATGTGGATGTGTTTGCGATGTGGCCGGCCGCTAGTTCGCGGTGTCGCTGGTGGTTGCGATGTGGTCGGTATCACGGCCGGTCGATAATGGCGGCAAATATGGTCCGTGTGAATTTCACTATGAATATTAATACAAATAAGCACCCGGCCACGTGTTTTGGTTATGGTTGTGGTTCGCTTGCATGGCAATAAACTTTGCATGGAGCTCGCTTGCATGGAGTAAAAAAGTTGTGTAACTTTTTTGGTGTACAATAAACTATATATATTCTACCTATAAATATCTAAAACACAAGTTTTATTTAACACATTGTGCTTCTGTCGGTCACCTTCAAATCAGTGGCAGAAACAGAACAATGATTTAGCGTTTAGTGCTAAACGATAGTAGGTATTGTAAACGGGCGTTGGANCTATAAATATCTAAAACACAAGTTTTATTTAACACATTGTGCTTCTGTCGGTCACCTTCAAATCATTGGCAGAAACAGAACAATGATTTAGCGTTTAGCGCTAAACTATAGTAGGTATTAAATGATGTATATTGTAAACGGGCGTTGGCAATTTTTTACATAAAAAGTAATATTACAAAAAAAGCAATGTATTACATTTACACTGAAATCGGTATCATTAGATAGGTAACATTTAGAGTATATAAACTCGTCGGTACACAACAAAATCTTTACGTCCTAATACCAAATTCCCAAAAGTTTCCCCTGAGTAAATGAGTCATCACACCAAAGAGACTTCACACCGCATAGAGCAAGAAATCACTCTAATACTTACAAATCAGAACTAAATCACGAGATCTCCTTCTTCCTGACATCTCGAAAACCCACTAATAACATAAAACTGAACTTAAAGGAGATTACACCTTAATTTGTCATAAGGAAAAGTTGTAACGCCATAACAGCCCATTAGCTTCTCCCTTGAAAGGAGGCTCAACTTGTTAATACAATATTTACGTCGCTTACGATCTTTTGGGTCAAGTAATATAGGGGTTAGTTACTTCCTGTGTCGTATCTCATGTAGTTTATATGTTCGGGTCAAAGTTTCTCTTAAGGGCAGAGATTAATCCTTACTTAAGGGGATGCGTTAAGGACTGCCTTAAGTGAGGCCTGTCATTATTGTAAGTGCGAAAGTAAGTTGGTCTGTTCGTAACATTTTTGGGATTTAAATATCGAACTGATTTTTTATCTTGAGTTTTTTGAGTTTAGAAGATAAATTTTATTGTAATGAAATGAAATTTATTTACTACAATAACATGGTAAAATAATTTTAGTCTCACTATATTCGACTTATCAGTCGTGCAAATATTTCTAGTAAATACATGTATTAAAATCATGAAATGATTAAATCAATTAAATTATACACATCATAATTATAACTGCAATTAAATGCCAGAATTACTCCTAAGAGCTACTTTAATGGCAAATTTTAAGTAGAGTTTGAGAACTACTCAAAATTCTTATTTCAGAAACCAGGGGTTAATTTGAGACTTGAAGAATGTATACTTACTTTAAACCATAGAGTATTTGACAAAAAATTCGAATTAGCCCGTCAGATAGATTTCCAAAAAATATTGGACACGTATTTTTTCTTACACGTAAACAAAAACTGAAGAGGATACGGTGCGTTGAAAACTCGTGTGACGTCACTTACCAGTACACTTTTTACTGGAAAGTGACGTCACAAGCCCCCACTTCTTATCTTTATTGCGTTTTGTATTCGTAAATAAAAAAATACAAACCCAATATTTTTGACGTCTAATAAATCGATGAACGGCCGGCTGCACGCACGAAAAAGGATGACTCATTGTTATGTTACGCTCATTGTAACGTTACGATCATTTCATCAATGTTTTTTTATGACGTTGTCACGTTAAACTGTCGTCCGTAAACCGACTTAAAACCATTTTTTTTCGATAATCTAACTGACGGACTAAATAGAATAATCTTTTTTTAACCCAGGCAACATCCTTATTGATGAGCATGCCCACTTAACAATTTTCATGAATAAGAATTATACGAAGAGAATAATAATTTTCACTTAATAATATTCAATTGCCTTTCTACGTTACCAATCTCCTTATCACACAAATCGTCATTTCTATAGAATATATTTTCAATTAACTGTTTCAACGAATCATTCTATAGAATATAATTTTCAATTAACTGTTTCAACGAATCATTTGTTGTCAATGGAGTTAGTAGTTTCACAGAATACCAATCAGTTTGAAATGAATTTCCTACTGCAGATAATCCTAGTAAATCGAACATCGACACGCAATGCTTCGATTTAGCGTTACCTGTAAATGTTAATTGAATTGCATCGAACATCAAGCTCACGGAGCAATGTCAGTTAATCTGCATAGGTTCTCCAATTACGTTATATTCCAGGTAATTTCTGTCCATTCCAGGTAGCCTGGAAGAGATAGCAAAATAAAATAAGGCCACTCATTGCATATATTGTAATGTTTTTCGATTTGCAATCTACATATACTAATAGTAAAGCTGAAGATGCAAAACTGACAAATGGAGTAGGCAGGTAACACTCTGGCATCGAAGAGATGGAAGTAGACAGCGGGGGCGTCCAACTAGAAGATGGGAAGATGTCTTCCGCCTAGCCTTAGGACCTTACTGGAACAGAGTTGCAACCGACAGAACGCAATGGAAGCAGTTGGCGGAAGCCCATGTCAGAAGTGCGAAAGACTGACGCAGCAACACTTAGAGCTGCGTCGGTCGCAGCTGCGCGAGGTCCTGGTGGCGGAATGGCGGGACAGGCTTTCGAGCCCTTCCGCCGGCCTCATCACCATCGAGGCCATCCGGCCAGTGCTCGACCTGTGGCTCGGGAGAAGGCACGGCTCTCTGACGTTTCGTGCGACGCAGGTCCTCTCGGGGCATGGCTGCTTCGGGAGGTTCTTGTGTCGCATAGGCAGGGAGCCGGACGCTCGATGCCACCACTGCGTCGACTGTCGGGAGGACACGGCACGGCATACGCTTGCAGAGTGTGCAGCTTGGGAGGAGCCGCGCCGTGCCCTCATCTCTGTTGTAGGCGGTGACCTCTCGCTGCCGGCCGTAGTCCATGCTATGGTCGGCGGTGAGGAGTCCTGGGACGCGGTGGTCTCCTTCTGCGAGACAGTTATCGCGCAGAAGGAGGCTGCGGAAAGGGAGAGGGAGATCACAACCGCTCTCCCTGCCCGCAGCAGGCGCATCGGGCGTCGGAGGAGGGCATACGCTGCCCTCTTCCGGCCCCCCTAACTGGGTCCAGGGGCGGCGGACTTGGGGATGTCCGTCGCCCCCCACTCATCCGGACCCGAGGTGGCGGCGCGTGGTGTTCCCGTGCGCCCCTCTTTGACGTAGCGAGGGGAGTTAAACACCTCACTCCCCTCGCCGACGCGAGGTGGCCCGCAGAGGCGGGCCGGCACCAGCCGGGGATTGCGGAAGTCGCATACGTTCCCGCGATCCCCGGCGTAGGTGGGAGATGGAACACCGGGGTGGTTTTAGTCAGTAAGAGTTTGACAGACCCCTCCACCCGCCCCAGGGTGGAGGATTTCTATGAGGATTTCCCCCCGAAATAAAAAAAAAGGCCTATGTCAGAAGACAAACTGAACTGAGGGACGTTTTATAACAATATAATGTATGTATAAGTCAATATTATTCACACAAAATTGTCAGTTTGGAATAAAGGGCTATTATTAGTATTTCGTTTATTAATAAAGCTGAAGAGTTTGTTTGTTTGTTAGTTTGAACGCACTTATTTCTGAAACTACCTGTCGGATTTGAAAAAATATTTTTGTATATAAGATATACGGGAACCAGAAACTCTTACGGGAACGGGAAAAAACGGGATATGGGCGTACAAAGTCGGTGGCAAAAGCTAGTTAAGTACAAAGTTAACAAATATGTTGGGCTTGGCTTCCAGTCTAACCGGACGCAGCTGAATACCAGTATTTGACTTGGACTGACTCCTAATCTGACCTCCACCACTCAATATCTGGTTAGTACGATACATCTTGGCAAGACTGATGTAAGNTGAATACCAGTATTTGACTTGGACTGACTCCTAATCTGACCTCCACCACTCAATATCTGGTTAGTTTCTGGTTTCTGACTACCTGTAACGACTAAGGTGTTCCAAAGACAGCCGGAGCCAACAATGGCTTAACCAGCTTTCCGAGGCACGGAAGAAACTAGGTATGAAATGTGTGGTCACCCATCCCTGACCAACCTTGGCAAGCACAGCTTAACTTCGAAGTTCGACCAGTGCGGCTGCTATTATTAAAATTTTAGAAAGCAGGGGAAAGGTTATGAATCTGTCACCGGAAAATTGCAAACGCCGTAAAATAGTAAACTATTTTTTCTTAATAAGACACGGATGTATTGGAAACTATTGAATTTGGATGGGATTTATTGTATACAAAACGATTTTTTCATAATATATCGAGAATAATAATCTAATAAAGATTTATTACAATCTAAGGAAGAGGCCACACGATGCGGTGCGGCTCTGGCGCGGCGCCTGAGCAGTGCCGCTGCGGCGTAATACATACAAATGTCTATGGTATACCATACGGTGCGGTGCGGCGCCGCGCCGCTCGCTCACCGGACCGAAAGGGGGGTAAGATGTATGCACCGAAGCGGCACCACTCTGACGTCGCAGATCGCAGATGTAGACATCGGTCCTACTTGCAAAATCGCAAACGTACCCACAACGGTATCGTTGCGTATTATACTACGTGTAAACGCTCATGCGGCAAAATGGTTGCGCACTGCACCGCGCCATACCGCACCTGGCCTTTCTCTTACGGAGTCAGTAATTTTCCGGTGACATATCTATTGATTAAGAAAAGCATATCGTCATTTATCACTGTTAGGACTCAGGTCGTCTCTCTGTCTGAAGGAGCCGCAACATCCACCACAATGGCCCAGTGCGGGTTGGTAGACTGCACACGTGTTAACATTTTTCGCTTATGACAAATCGGATTCCGGTTTTCATTGGTTTCAATTGTCTTTTACATTTTCAGAGCACAACGTGCCTGTCTGAGTTGAAAACTGGGAACTCACAGCCTCAACTAAGCCGGGATCGTTTCCAGTAGATCAACACTGCTCTTGATTTCAAATAAAATCATTAATTGGCCCCCTGACAAAGATACAAACGCTCAGAAGGGACTTATTTATATTCTTCCCTTACGAAAAGGTTTGCCATACGCAAAGGCATCAAACTATATTCTCCAAGGATGAAAGTTCAGTAAACTTTGTTCTGAATTGGTGATAAATTATTCTCCTATTACCAATCCAATATATTGTTCGTAATGTACGAGTTAATAACAAAATGGCGGTGCCATCGCTCCCAAGGTAGTTATTTAGAGAAATTAGGTTCAGATAGAAGTAAATAATGTTGAGAATATTGTATGATACTCTATTCTGTTCTGGGACATTGTTAACACTAACAAGCAAATAGCATCAATAGATAAATCGGACGTGTACTGTATGGTGTCGGACGTGTACTGTATGGTGTCGGACGTGTTCTGTATGGTGTCGGACGTGTACTGCATGGTGTCGGACGTGTACTGTATGGTGTCGGACGTGTACTGTATGGTGTCGGACGTGTACTGTATGGTGTCGGACGTGTTCTGTATGGTGTCGGACGTGTTCTGTATGGTGTCGGACGTGTTCTGCATGGTGTCGAACGTGTTCTGCATGGTGTCGGACGTGTTCTGCATGGTGTCGGACGTGTTCTGTATGGTGTCGGACGTGTTCTGTATGGTGTCGGACGTGTTCTGTATGGTGTCGGACGTGTTCTGTATGGTGTCGGACGTGTTCTGTATGGTGTCGGACGTGTTCTGTATGGTATCGGACGTGTTCTGTTTGGTGTCGGACGTGTTCTGTATGGTGTCGGACGTGTTCTGTATGGGGTCGGACGTGTTCTGCATGGTGTCGAACCATCCCATCAAAATAAGATTGACTCGGTCGAAACTCAACCCTAAGTGAATAAAAAAATCATCTTTTTTAGAAGAACACAGAAATCTCGTTACTTTAATATTGCAAGTACTAGCAAGGGTTCAGAAACTTTCGGAACTCCTAAACAATGTTAGGGTGTCTCAAGCAATATCCATCCATATTTTGATGGAGGATAGGATNTATGGTGTCGGACGTGTTCTGTATGGTGTCGGACGTGTTCTGTATGGTGTCGGACGTGTTCTGTATGGTGTCGGACGTGTTCTGTTTGGTGTCGGACGTGTTCTGTATAGTGTCGGACGTGTTCTGTATGGGGTCGGACGTGTTCTGCATGGTGTTGAACCATCCCATCAAAATAAGATTGACTCGGTCGAAACTCAACCCTAAGTGAATAAAAAAATCATCTTTTTTAGAAGAACACAGAAATCTCGTTACTTTAATATTGCAAGTACTAGCAAGGGTTCAGAAACTTTCGGAACTCCTAAACAATGTTAGGGTGTCTCAAGCAATATCCATCCATATTTTGATGGAGGATAGGATTCGACAACCCTGTACCATCCACTTATGTTTAGTTTGGTAACTTTTAGATAAGTGAAGTGATTTGTTTGTAAGTTTAATCTCATTGAAGTGAGATCATAATTTTGTCTGTTTTGAGTTATCTAACTTTTAGTTAAAGTTTAATTTTTTTTTGTCGTGAAATTCTATTTTTAAATGGAAACCGCTTATCTTGGTATGGTCATGTGAAGAGGAGGGATAAAAAGCACGTTACTAAAAGAGTTAGGAATATAAATGTGGATGGATGGTCAGGGAGAGGGAGGCCAAAGAAAAGATGGATGGATTGTATTAGGAGTGATATGAAAGAAAAGGGAGTTAGTGATAGCGTGATGGTTGACAGGACAAATGGAAGAAAAAAACGTGTTGAGCCGACCCCAAGTAACATGGGATAAGGGCAGAAAGATGATGATGAAATACTATATTTATAAATTAAGTTATTGGGTGTACTAACGACAGTCGTATGTATTTATATTCGTATCCGTTCTGAAACGAAATACTTTTCATTTCTTCCCCTTCTTTTAGAAATTTGCGTCGTCAACAGCTGTGAGAACTCACTTAATAGGGAATATGCGTGATAAAATATTTATTATCTAAACAGTTTATCTAGAAATATACAAAAATATAATACTGACAGTGAAAATAGAATCGAAACTGACCGAAAAACAAACGAGATAAAACTATTTTAAACAAAAATCTCCGTCCCTCTCGTGAAAACGCTGTTTTGTAATATGGCAGCTGTATAGGCGACACAGTATTTGACGTCACAGTTTGTATCGGACTTCTCTTTCTAATTGCCAACTTTGAAGCTTAATAACTTCATCGCTGATGAAGGTATTTTAAAAATTAATTCAAAATTGTTTACTAGAGATAATAAGTACTTTATTTTGCAAATAGAAAAATTGCATGCATATTTCCCTATTATGAAAAACTATGATCATCATGTGTGACCGACCTTCCATAATAATAATAATAATAAATTTATTGATTTACTTAGGACTAGATTACATTGCACGGTTGAGTTACACAGGTATACATTTTTTCTAAATCTAGTTAGTGGGTGCAGTACTGTTCTTCTAGATAGGTTACGAGGTAACCTGTGTTTAGAAAAAACAGTTCCGATCCCCTGTGATAACATAGTGGTTTACTTATACCTAGTACGTGCAAGTCAGAATGTTTCAAATTTGCAAAGAGAAATAAAATGTGATAAACAGTAACCAGCGTAAAAAAACAATGGTATTTAAATCAGATAGCTGTTTATACAAAAAATAAACGAAAAAAATAAACAAAGTAAAAAATAAAGAACATGTTCAGTGTTAATATGTGTTGAGTTTTTGTAAATAGTGTGATGTGTGTTAGGTTTTTATTATTTTTATGTTGTGTGTGATGCATGAATGTGTTTAAATCAGTTTTTCAGGAATTCTTCCGTTTCGTTGTAGTTTAGGTTAAGTAAGTAGGAGCGAGCAGTATTTTTGCAAATAAGATATTTTAAACCGTAAATTGGAATTCTTGCATGAATTTTATTGTAAAGTGAAGGCCCAAGGTATAAAGCAAATTTTTTAATAAAAACTGTACGTGCCGGTGGGATTGTGCAGATAAGGTCTTTTCGACGCTTGGAAATTTGTTTAAAAGGTGTTCTTTTGTGTTGTAATAATACTAATTGTAGGATAAATTGATAATCTTAATAACCCAGTCATAAACCTCCAGTTCAACAAGTCTTACTGGATTCATTTTTAGACAGAGTATCTTCATTGATGGAATC
>NDFZ01001609.1:0-14414 GCA_002192655.3 Mamestra configurata | reverse complement strand
CCAGCGCTGTGGCTGTCTCGCACACGAGTCCCAGCATTATGCTGAGCGATGGCCGTTTTGCGCATATGTGACGCATATCTTCCCAACTTGCATAACTTTTGTAATTTACTTTATTTAATTTTTTGGTATACGTCATGCTTGTCGCAAATTAACTCTTTTTCTTTCTTTTTCTTTCTAGATAGGACTGAATCCAACTCGGAAAGGAAGAGAGCTGATAGAGATGTATGAAATACGAATATAGCATTTCGGTACTATTTGCAGCCAGCGGCGTCGACTTTGTTGCCTGAAGATAATGACTTTGCAACAGGCTGATTATCAACAACATCAACTTCTTTAGATACCGCGCATTAACCATAAAAAACAACTAAAACATTGTAGCACTATCAGTGTCCATTAATACGTGGAATATAATTAAGAATAGCTTTCAAGACTGGCTATATTTATCGCCTGCACGTGTCGCGAGCGTAGTAAAGCAATTCATTACAATACCGCACAACTTTATTATAACTCAAGGGCAAACTTTCCGTCATATGTCGACGTAAACTAGTTTTATGAATATGAATAACGACAGCCAACTACGATATTTCTGAGATGATATTTTAGAAAAAGATGTATTTGTCAAAAACAAAATCCAAATCTAGAAATATATGTCACCGGAAAATGGCAAACGCCTTAAGATAATAAAATATCGCGTGAAATTGTAAAATATTTTTTCTAAATCACGGATAAATTGGAAAGTATTGAATTTGGATGGGATATGTTGTATACAAAACGATTCTTTTATAATATATCGAGAAATAATAATCTAATAAAGATCTATTACAATCTCACGGAGTGTGCAATTTTTCAATAACATATATATACATGAAGGCGCCTTGTAATGTCTCGTCCCTTGATAAAGATGTTTAAGTGGGAGAGAGTGTGCAACTCGCTATTCGAATTGAGCTAGCTACAAGTAGGGAATGCCAAATGTATTTATGAAACTTAGGATTTAGAATTGAGGCTGCTGAATCCAGTTTGAGTGGAAGCCGACCCCAATATACCTAGTTGGAAAAAGGCTTTTTTTTTTAAGGATGGGAAATCATCAAATGACTTCTTCCACTCTGGGTGGAGCGGAAGGGCGTGTCAGACTCTTACTGACTAAAACCCATCCGTGTTCCTTCTAAATCCCTTTGCGTTCCAAGGGGGCTACTCTCTAAGCCCGAAGTCGGTAGGTGATACGGAGTAGAATACGTCCGCAACTTTTCCCGAAACTACGGTCTTCGGGCTTAGTGAGTAGCCCCCCAGGGCCGCGGTGACTCTTTCGAACAAACTCCGCAACAGTTGGGAAAAGGCTAAGCAGATGATGAGAAGTTAGAACTGAGGCTGTTGATGTCCTGGATAAAGGCAGAACTTTTATCCAGGTAATCTACATGAAGTTTGCTCGGAAAGCCNAGGGGGCTACTCTCTAAGCCCGAAGTCGGTAGGTGATACGGAGTAGAATACGTCCGCAACTTTTCCCGAAACTACGGTCTTCGGGCTTAGTGAGTAGCCCCCCAGGGCCGCGGTGACTCTTTCGAACAAACTCCGCAACAGTTGGGAAAAGGCTAAGCAGATGATGAGAAGTTAGAACTGAGGCTGTTGATGTCCTGGATAAAGGCAGAACTTTTATCCAGGTAATCTACATGAAGTTTGCTCGGAAAGCCGAGTAAAAGCGGTGGAAACGGCTGCCTACAGCTAGGCAAGCTACAAGTCTATATTGAGAAGTTCAACAGTAAAGGCATACCTGTGAATTTTTTCCCTTCCCGCACCATGTTGGCGAGCCAGTACGTCCGCCGGTACAGGTTCAGTATGAGACACATCGTCGTGTCCGCCACCTCCTCCACGCCGTAGCCTGGCACGTTACATACCGCTATGCCTGGAACATTTATAACATACAACTTACAAAATCAAAATCAAAAGTCATTTATTCAAATTAGGCTGAGTGCCAGTCCCCTAAAAGGCTACAATAAGTCACCAGTCAGCCCGTCACCACTTCCTAGTGTTTTAGATGGGATGAAGAAGTGGCGCATCAAACTCCCCAGCAACAACATGAGAGATAAGAAACAAAGTTTATCTTACGATTGATTATTTTGCAACAATAATATGGTAACTAATGGGAATGCTAGCGTCATTAACAGCATCCAGGATAACTCTGTTTGACGCACCCAGATGGTAATTATTAAAAGCACCTGACAGATCATAGTTACGACACACAAATACACGCTACAGTGAGCATTCAAATCGGAAATATGTTAAATTTTTAATGAAAGCCAATAAACGACACGGAAGACAGTCCAGCAGGCCAAAAAGACCAGTACTGGCATGTTAGAGCGCAATATTGCTATCTTAAAATGAAAAAAATGAATGAACGTTTTATCCATCTCCGTTAATTTGTGAAGATCTTTGGCCTATTGTAGTGCGTCGTCGTCGATCTTAGTGTCTAGGTGATGTTTTACTAAGTCAGGTAGGGCTACGTACCCTTGGTCTACAAATGATAATAAAAATGAATGAACTCACCTAGTTCGCCAGCCGCTTTAACATCAATATTATCAACGCCGGAGCCAATACGGACTATAATCCTTAGCGCCTTGAATTTTTCAAGGTCTTCCTTGGTCAGAATAATGGTGTGCCACATGAGCGCGCCCACGGCCTCGTTCAGCACCTTCTCGTGAATCTCCGAGGTGGACTGTGCGTCGCAGAAGGCGACTGTGGCCACATCCTTCAGTATCGGCATCTCGACTGTACAGTCGCGTCCGTCTAATAACGCCACTAGGGGCCTGGAATCACAAGAAAACATATTTTACAAAAATATTCAATATTTTATTGATAAATGATGTTTATTTTGTAAGTAGGTTAAAATTAACACTTTTACAATCAATCTTTTTTGGTCATTTTAAACTAGATAAGGCCGGTGTTTCCTAGCAGACTACCCTGAGAAGAAACACCGAGGTCATAGTCTCTTTTAAAGTCCATACAATCGTACTGGTCAAATCATATGAGAACCATGTAGGTTAATGTCTGAAAAGGTATTTTTAGGAAAGTACCACACAGATTTGAGTGGACCTATTCAGACATTGATTAGCTGTAAAGTCAGAGAGCTAAAGGGCAGTGCCCGTGATTAAAAACGTTCAATATTTAGTTGCAAATAGATCTCAGCAAAGAATTAAATATAAACCATTATTTAATTTGGCAGATTGAGACTGATCTGACTAAACGTTGAGAAATACAGAAATTGTCCTACTCAAGTATATATATATATGTCACCGGAAAATTGCAGACTCCGTCAGATTGTAATAAATCTTTATTAGATTATTATTTCTCAATATATTATGAAAAAATCGTTTTGTATACAATAAATCCCATCCATATTAAATAGTTTCCAATATATCCATGTGTTATTTAGAAAAAAACTGTTTACAATTTCACGAGATATTTTACAAACTTACGGCGTTTGCTATTTTCCGGTGACATATACATATATCAGAGGTTCCAGTTAGACTTAAAACTAACTTAGAAAAAGGGATAAATAAGACTGATTGTATGAAAAACCTTCTAAGTGTTATATTGTTGACTATTTAGTTGCGTATTTGAGTATAACGCTTTTGTATCAACTTCTTTCAGGCCAAGGAGAAGAAGTACAGATCTTAAATTAAAAACTAGTTAATTTCAACATTTAACAAACTAAGTTTAGTCTTGCTTGAAGCATGTTCAAAGATAACATAACGTTCTTGGAATGTTCTACTTGTTTAAACTTTCAAAGTTTGCTGAACTTCGAAAGCTTATATAGTTATAGAAGTTAAAAAATATGCGAGAACTAAATCCATTTATTTTTCGAACTAAAAAGTTTCTGAAGAAGGGAAGCACGGGCTCTCGAAAGGTGGAATGTGTGGTGGCCTTTGCCCAGGAGTGAGGACATAATAGACTAGTTGAAACTGCCTATCCTTAACTTTTTGAACGCCAGAGCATAAACGTATCGGCGTGCCCCCGAGGCCAAGCCACAAATTCGCCATACTTTTTGACACACATTTGTGACGTTTGGCGTACAGGCTACGCGCTTGCTTGTCATGTATACGTGACAATGGCGTTCAAAAGGTCAAAACCTACGTCAGAATCTTAAAGGAAAGTCGGGATGGCAATATGAAAAATATTCTGCCAAATTCTGGTTAGAGACACGTCTTGCTCAAATACCCCTATCACACATAGCGATTACTCGTGGCTAAATAATACCAGCCGTACGGGTGGATCTTCAAGGTTAAGCAACGCATGCCGAGGTCGACCTGTGGATGGGTGACCATCTTAACATATCGAGACTCCTCCTTGCCTCTAGATCTTTGGCAGTCGTTACGGATAGTCAGAAGCCAGAAAATCTGACTCCAGTCTTGCCAAGAGCTACCGTGTTACCGTGTTACTGGGTTGTGGAGTTCTGGTAGGCAGCCGCTCCACGTAAAATACTGGTATTCTGCTGAATCCAGTTTGACTGGTAGCCGACCCCAATATAGTTGGCAAAAAAGCTAGGTCGATGATGACACATAGCAACTACATAGATAAATATAGCAAATTTGTAACAACGCCCGACTTGATATTAGTAAATTGTACCCACACACCGTGTAAAGAGAGAAAGCACTTTCATATCAACTCATACATTAACACTGAGTGGCAATAAATAACATCGTAAAGCAGTATAATGACGCAAATGTTACATAAAACGTAAGTGATAAAGAACGCGTAACGCTTACCGTACCTACATTATCAAATGACGATAATGTCGCCGACATAACTGCCATATATATTATTGAAATAACACGATATACCGACCATTCATACTTTATACTACTAATCGTCGTCCTCATGTCCTTTTCCAATTTATTTAGGATCGGTGGAATCCTCTTTCATACTTCTCAATTTAGTCGTACGAGCGAGCGAGTGGGGAGCGCTTCTTTTTGTGAACTTGAGGTGGGCAAGCGCAAGCATGGCGGACAGCTCCTCAGGTATAAAGATGAACTAAAGCGTCAATTTAAAAAGTTCGACTTGGAGCCGTCTCGTTGGGAGCAGCAAGCCGCTCAAAGACTTGAGTGGAGGACTTTGGTTAAAACCAAAGTTCATGGTTTTGAATTATAGCGGCGCCTTGAGCTTGATGCCAAGCGTGACCAATTGAAAGCTCGACCAGCTGCAGCCATTAACTATAATTATATAGATGGTGTGCTCCCGTGCCCGCAATGTGCGAGGATCTTCACAAAGAAGATTGGTCACATAAGCCACATGCGAAATCAAGAACGATAACTACAGCGGAGCTGAAGCAATCGCCTTGGCCGAAATCGGATCGGTCGGAACGGATCTCAGTAGCAGCCTGCAGTTCTGAACTGGGGTGCCACCCCCAGTGCCTCAGAAAGCACGTAAAGCTATTGGTCCTGCGTCTGATCTCTCCCCGGTCGTGTCGGATCGGCATATGACAGTAAAGGAACAAACTAGCTTTATAATATTTCCTGCGTACTTGGCTAATTTCCGTTGAAATTGGCCACTGTGATTGAAATTCGGTCGGGGTATTATTATTATTAGTCGTCATCTCAGCTGTCGCTTCCTTTCCAGATATACTCGTATTATCATCATCTTTTACACAGTCTACCCATCTTTACACTGAGACTTTTACGGCTGTCCACATTCCACATTCATATTCAAAACTTTTCATGATATTTTCAGCAATACTTCGATTCGTTTTTTCCATGACAACTTTTCAATCCATCTATACTAGACTATACTAAATATAGCGGAAAAGGTATTTTTTCACAGTGACAGAACGGAGTGGAACAAAACGTTTTTAATTTCCTCTATTTTGGTTGGCCGTCAGTTTCAGGAACTCGCTGAAACAATGAAATAGGCGACGCGGCGCGACGATACGCGATAGTGACAAACCCGTTATTCATGTTATTTTTACTTCTAGTTTGGTACTTTATCCCTTTCATTTTTGCCAATAGTAACTGTTGTCATCATTAATTGTCACTAATTAGTATATCTAGGAGACGGTGACCTCCATTTTACTCATCATTATGAACTTTCACAATGGGACCAACAATGAAATCGCGAAAACATAATCAGCTGTTCAGTACATTTATGTGCGCATAACTCGACAAAATGTACTGAACAGCTTACAATGCCCCGTTATGAGGTATTGCGTTTATTCTGTTACACGTGTATATCTTTTTTAACCAAATTAATTATCCTAAAAATTTAGAAAAAGGATTCCTAAGGAATTCCCCAAACTTAAGTGGCAAGACAGATAGATGATGGACCGAAGGCCTAAAGGCCACGGGAATCAGCTAGATGCGAGCTCGGGAGATTGAGGCCTATATCCGATATGATCCGCCCCAGCTGATATATATAATACGAAACAACCACTTCTATTACGAATAAAACCGCAAGTTAATTCTAGTTTCGAAGTACAAAAGGCAAACACAGACAAACGACTTAGAATACACAATAGTTCATCAAAATATGTTTATATATAGAATGTTAGATCAATCATCCCACACGAAAACGGTTTACTCGCACGTGTAGGGCAGCGCTACTTTTCTATTTTCATCGCGTCGCCCGTGTAGCTTGGCCGTCAATTTCACCAACTTTTGCCGTTGCTTCGCAAAAAACAAACAGAACTGCTCTTTACACAACACGATGACTATTAAAACCCTGGATTAAGGGGTGTTGAGTATTAGGTTAATAGGTTGAATAACTTCCAGTCAGAACTTTGTATGGAACGTTTTTTAACCGTATACACTAGAAATAAAAATAGAAACTCCTAACTAAATTAGCCCTAAAATATGGCGTCAAAAAATTCATCCGCATCGCTGTCGACTGGAAGTGCACCCAAAAGACTGGCGGCATTGCCACGTTGTATGGCAATGCTTATTCTTTGACCAAGGTAAAAGCCAGCCCTTGGGTCACGTGAAGTGTCAACTAAGCGTCTTGAGAGATCTTTAAACAAGTTATGCGCACTCGGACCCCACGATCAGAGAGTTTCAACCCCAAACGGCTCGAAAATTTAACTACCAACAAGTTTATTACTTTGTATTGGTTAGAATTTTAGGTTGATGAATCAATGGGCTAATCAAATTATTTTCTTTACGTACGTACGGGTCCACTGTACCGAGTCCGTACCTGCTCCAAAAGATAATTTAGAGAGTTTTGGTAAATCATTTCATTTCATCCATAAAAAAACTTTAATTGATGCTTGTTTTACACTAGCCACTTAGTTATTTTTAGCTTAGATTATAAACGAACTGAAAAGCAGTAGAAAATACAAAAGATTTTAATATTGTATCCCAAAATATCAGATTAATTAATTTAAATACCGCTGGATATGGGTTAACCGCCATATTGGATATCTGAAATGTGTCAGATTACAATATTTATGACACTAGTTTGTTTATCATTATTGAAATAATATGAGGCGTTACATTTATACAAAGCTGTATTACTACACAAAAACGTACAAATTTTAGTAACAGAATAAGAATATACATCTGGAAATATTTAATCGTACGTACCTATATTACGTACTATAAAAAAATATTTCTGGAAAAAAAATATCGACCCGTCTCAAATTATTCGCAATTCAAGTGATGCGATTGGCTGTTGAAAACTCATTCAACCAATCACGGCTAGATATCGCGCGTTTGACAATCTGTCACAATAATTTTTTGATCATTTTCGTACGACAATCTGGTGGCAGTGTCTTAAAGAAATTTGTACCTTGTCATGTAGTAAATTAAGTTCTATATTGTTGAGGGCGACTGCAGCGCAGATAATTTGACGATATCATCATGTTTGCGGGGCAGACTTGGCCAGAGATCGCCCAAGAGAGAGAGAGAGATTTGGAAGGAGAAAGGGGAGGCCTTTGCCCAGCAGTGGGACACAAGTGCAGGCTAATAAAAAAAAAATTGTTTATATTAAGAAGTGAGCGTAGCATCGTATCGGTATGAGCTCAAGCTGACCATAAATGCGTAAAAGACTCGTTACACAATGAAAGAAGCGATATGGAACGGTACAGCCATTTCATTTATAATTACAGTCATTCATTACTGAGCAAAGTACAATTAAGAAACTTCATTGTGATTCACATTTGTTTTTAACATTGTTAAACCAATAACTGTTTCTTTTCCTTGTGTATGTTCTTTTATGCGAATTTAATTAATTGATATTTTTTAGTTCAGTTTTAAAAGTCGGGTTATATCGCGTCGCGCATATGTAATTCTTAATGTATGTGTGGCTTGGCGTTGGCATCGTATTAGCCTTATTCATAAATTAATAATTCTAACACTACTATAGTATAATTATTATAATACTACACAAAATTAATTCAAATCTCGAATTCCAATTATGTCCAAATCGTGAATTGAATCAAAAGTTGTCGGCAAAAAGCATTTGCATATAAATATTCGTTATTATCGGTCTCATATGAATGCAAACTGCTTTTTTTAAACGTTATTGATATTCTGATATTGTTTGAGTATTAACGGCGACGTCTGATTGACGTACGTCCGACTCATGAGGTGACTTTCTCTCTTCATAACACGTAGTTTGATTTGAAACGCAACAGACTATTTTCGGATAGTGCCAATTCCGCAACTAGCAATCTAATTTGCAGTAACGTGACTAGACATTTTAAAACGAAGAAATTGTTTTATTGAACAACAAATTGAAGGATAAAACAGAGCACACCACAATACATCGTAAAGTAACTTGCGAGAATCGCTGCACCACTAAAGGCATTCAAGTTTAGTACTAAATAACTTGGGTACTCCAATTTAGATTAAGAGATACGACGAACAGCAAATTTACAAGTTTTGTAACTGCCAATTAGCTTTGGTAATAGACAAACCAAAATTAATGGACAAATTAAATTTCTAAGCAAACCGACAAATATTGGAAACTAAGAGAGATTGGGGATACCAGTCGGGGACAAGTTAGCTAATCACGAAGAGGACGTGCCCCGAACACCCCCGCCCCGCCGCGAATAATTAAAGCACACCAGTACGATTAAACTAATAATTTAAACTTTCGTCATAGCGGAGCGGAATTATTATTATTGCCGGGGAAAGTTTCGGGCGGCGAAACGGGAAAGTAATTCCGGGCGGGTAAGGAGGGAGTTTTCAGAATTCCAACAAACTTTTCCGGGGGCAGACGAAAACAGATTTTGGTGGCAAACAAAGAGGCCGGGGGCACCGGCGTGAGGGGCGGGGAGGCAACCCTTCGGGCAAGTTTTGATGGAAACCAAATAGGATTAGCGCGAGAAAAGAATAAGTGGAGTGAGCCCAATAGACGGCGGACGACGCTTTGTTAAGTTGCCACCCGCGTTCACTCGCGACCAGCTTACGAATTAGACGAGCGACTCCGCTAGATTCGATCTTTGCTAAACTGTTGGAGTTTCTGATTGCGGATTGTGATTGAATTAAATCAGTGGCGGCTTGGATAATTATATGATTTAATTATCGGAGTTAGTTTAGTTCACATACTAAATTGTTTAGTAATAATTCGAGCATGTTAACAAACAAATATTGACAGCAACTACATCATATAAGGTTTAACTTCTTGTTTCTTTGATAAATTATGGTTTAAACCTAAACCGTTTTGTTTAGGGCTTGGTAAGACAGAAATTGCTTTTGTAATATACCTACAAATGTGTGTACGATCTTTACCTCGACTGCAAGGGTCCGTTGGCGATGGGACCCCGCATGCTATCCATACGCGCTCTCTTTGGCAGCATCTTGCGTTTGTCCATTTAAAGCGGCAGAGCCGCTTTAACCACCGCTACGCAGCGCGTCACCTGAAAACATACAAGAATACAATGAGAAAAGCTGCATATATATATTTTTTTTAATAGTATTAGATGACACCCAAGTAGCTTGTAGCAGCTTATGCTACAAGAAACCCCGCAGATACCGAAATACCATATCTTTAAAACCAGAAGACAGTAAGTAAGTAACAGTAGTAGACACTTCGCCAGACGGCTGGTTCATAAAATACCATAGCTCTACTACTACTGTCTGTAGGTAAGGAATGCTGACGCCTGGGTGTGATTCTTTGTAGATGTAAAAACCTAATGCAATATATATTTAATGTTTATATTTTATTTTGTTAGTGTGTCCACCCACGGCTTTGAGGCTCAAAAAGCAAAAATAGGGTGTTATGAAAACTTTGGCATTCACGGGTGAGAGAAAAACAATCTTAACGCTAAAAATAAACAAAGTTGATAAAGACTTAGAAAAGGGCTATAGAAATTTCATGAATAAAATCTATTATACAATTTGATTATTTTTATAACTTAACCAACATCAGTTTTGATATTTCATTTATTTAATCACATGCCGTGAAGTAAATACCAACTTGGTTTCATTTCTCTCTCATTCTCAGATCTCTATTTTTTTTCCAAAATAAAATGTATCCTATGTTTAAGTTAATAATGTGGCTTGCTAATGGCGAAATAATTATTGAAATCGGTTGAGGAGTTTTCGAGCCAAATCGTAACAAACAAGCAAATCTTTCCTCTTTATGATTTTAGTTTGGATTTTATAATTTTATTGGACTTCAAAACGAAGAAGGGAAAGCCGCAAACGTAAACAATAGCCACCAAAACATGTTATGTAAGCTGGATTAAAACCCTGCCAGGGTTGCGGAATTTGTTCGAAAGAGTCACCGCGGCCCTGGAACGCAAAGGGCTTTAGAAGGAACACGGATGGGTTTTAGTCAGTAAGAGTCACGCCTTACCGCTCCACCCAGAGCGGAAAAAGTCATTTGATGATTTCCCATCCTTAAAAAAAAAGAGCTGGATTAAAACAGACTTAAAGGAATTTAAGCTAAGTTATTAGACGGTTTTATAATAACATGACAACCTGTCTATCAAGCTCATGAAAACTTTGACCTATCAATTTTCAGTTTAATAAATAATTAATTCTTCAATTTAAAGCCGACAAAATTATACTTCAATAACATAACTAAACTATTGTCATTGAACTGGTAATAAAAAAAGAAAAAAAAAAAGAATAATATTTATTTAGCACTTAGATGAAACACGCACGGTACATAGAAAACAAGTCACTACTACAACAACATCAACACAAGACAACAAGACAAGATACTAGTGTGAATATGAAAAACAAGATTATTGCTGCACGTGCAAAGAATAGGTGAATAAACAAATGTACGCGGTATATTTTAAAGCTTGTAGGTACACGCGCTTCTGAAAGTACATTAGGTACATATGTCAACAAGGATTTTGATTCAGGTGTGTACATTTTATTGTTATTTATTACTAGCGACCCGCTCTGGCTCCGCACGGATGCAATCTTTTTTTGTTTTTTACCAAAAAAAAAAAATTTAGTCCCTCTTAAGTTATGTTCCGGTCATACATGTGACAGTATTTTTTATTTACAAGGATAGAAAACATAATAAATGGTTGCATTAACTTGAAACTCACTTTTTGAGTCCATCATAAACGCTAGTCTTAAAGCAAAGCCAATTCAAGCTCAGTTTGAATTAAATATTAATGAATTTAAAATTTTAAGCATCAAATTCAATATCTTTACTTTTGACACTTGGATAATGTTTTTGAAATTGAAAAATTTAGAAATTGGGGCTCAATAAATAAGCAGAATTAAATTTTTATTCACTGCTGCATGATGTTATGATTAAATAAAAATAAAATCAAACTGAATTAAACCAATCCAATTCAACTGTAGGTAGGTACCTAAATAAACGACGCGTAACTACGTCAAGGTTTTCTGTTAATTAATTATTTACATTGGCAATAACCTTGTACCTAAAAACGTTGCTTAAAAAAATCCGCATCCGGTAAAATCCACAAGATTCACTTATTAACCTAGTAAAAGCACTAATTTCAGCATTTTTTTTACTATTGATAGGCAAGCGTTTGACCACTATCACCTGATGGTAAGCGATGATGTAGTCGAAGATGGAGCACGCTTGCCTAGAAGTAACCTATTCACTGTTGACTTAAAGACTCCCTGGTTGTACCTATCAGGAAACACAGCTGTGTCCAATTGTTAAACTAAGATTCTATATAACTAGCCCATCTTTTCTAAGTGCCGAGCTACCTCGATCTCCCTTTTCCTCACAATATGACAGAGTACGATTTCCTAAAAAAAATTGAGCATGTTAACTCACATAACAATTTAAACCATCCAAAAAAGAAATACACCAATCAGCTGTTTACAATCACGAAAAATAAATACAAGTCACGGAACGTAACGTTACATCAGGGGGAGCGGGCGCCAATTCTCCCCTTTCAAGCAGATTATTACAGTGGGGAGGACCTCATTTCAATAACAACAAGATGAGAGATAAACCTGTCTTCGTCTTGAAGAAAATGTTATCAATCTCGACACACAATGTGACAAGGTCAGGGGCGACTTAGCAGGTACTCTGAAACCGGTGGACCGGTTTGTGGTCAAATAATGTTAATGTTGATAGACTATAGAAGGGTTACAAAGATCGTAAACATAGAGGATTAGGACACGGGAGAGAAGCCGCGAGCGAAAAGCTATTATTTAAACACGCTACGCAACGCAATTCAAGAGTAAAACAGCTGAGGAGTGGAATTCCCTGACGGAGTCTGTGTTTCCTGATAGCTACAACCTGGGAGTCTTTGAAGTCCAGAGTGAATAGGTTACTTCTAGGTAAGCGTGCTTCATTTTCGACCACATCATCGCTTAGCTTACCATCAGGTGAGATAGTGGTCAAACGCGTGCCTAATTATAAAAAATAATAAAAATGAAAGGAAAGTCTTCTTTTACAAGCTCACTTTTGACCACAAAATCATCTGATGGGAAGCGATGATCTGGACGATGGAGCACGCTTGCCTAGAAGTAACCAATTCACTCAGTTTTTAGCTATCTGGAAACACAGCCTCTGGCAGGGAATTCCACTCCTTAACTGTACGCACACTGAAATTATCGTTTCCCAAAACGTTTTGTGCAAATGTCTATCGGCTTTTTATAATCACGAAGTAAATACGAAGCTCGTAACGTTACTTCAGGGGGAGCGCGTGCCAATTCTCTCCTTTCAAGCAGATCATTTCAATGGGGCAGAGACCTTATTTAAATAACAACAAGATGAGAGATACCTGTCTCTGTTTGAGAAACGTTATCAAACACAATATGCAAGGTCAGGGGCGACGAGACAGGTACACGGTGAAACTGGTGTGTTTTATATGAAAAGCATAGCGTGCATGTGGAAGAAGCAAGAAGGGTTATAAATATCAAGATCGTAAGCAGCGCTCCGTTGGCTGTCTACCCCTTGACATTGACATTGTGTTTATTTATTTTCAAGTTATGTAAAGCTGTGTAACATTTTACTGTAGCAGTTTGCGCTGGGATACGGTTTATCTTGGTATGCTTATTACTTATTTACTTTTTTTTTGCCTGCGCCTATTGCGCTTTCGTTTGTACAAAAATATGTCTACCAATTTATCGTTCACTGTAGTCTGAGCAAGCATTGTTAACAGTCTTAAAGCTTAACAAGCCCATAGTTTAAGATCGAGCCTAGACTAACAGATTAAACTTTAACAAAAACACTTAGGTTTTGGTAAATAACTTGGCTAAACATCAAACTGCTTTACATACTTATTATTACAAACTAGAAAGCTTTTTTACGGCACTTCGCTGCGCAGTGATCTACACCACAGAAACCGCACACTTGTCTAGCATAAAAAAAAGTAGTTTAGGAATAGATAGCAGTCAGAAATAGTGTAGTCTTCTATAAGTGAAAGAAGCGACATAACTGACATCGGCAAATGATTTAAACGATATTGAACCAAAGATGTCAGTTAGGTCTCTGAAAAATCGGCGCAGTTAAATAAAAAGGCTAGGCAACCAATTAAACGGCTGATTTAGCTATTTAGCTGCGACACATGCAATCCTACTAACAAATAATTCTGCATCTTATAATATTAGTTCCGATTTAAGACATTCCACGGATCACGAGTAACCAAGTACTCCTGCAGTATATGCCAGGAATTCAACCATGAAGAATTACCCAATTGGCTTTATTTCTTTGAAGGCACGCGTAGACAAGAAAATAGAAGAATCATAACACTAATTTAGTAGCATACGTGTTGGTTAGCTACGAAAAAGTTTCTAGTAGTAAATCTATTAATAAATGGACACCCCTGTCAGATAAGTACTATGGCTTTGAGTGATAAATGTGTCTAATGTTAGGTTTAACGCATATAATAATAGTGCTTGTGTATTAGGCAGCCGGTAAGTGCTGGTGGGAGTGCCTTTAATTATATGTTATTGATACCAGCGTATCATAATAGATGCAACTTGATGGCTCCCGAATCGTAACAAGGTCGGTCATAATTAGGTTCAAGATTCCTTTTGCTC
>NDFZ01001607.1:0-14411 GCA_002192655.3 Mamestra configurata | reverse complement strand
AGAGTTTTAAGGCAGTTATCACACTGCATCGGACACCGCTCCAGTGTCCGGTGCTGCGGTTTTACACTGTAGAATCTTAAAAACTGCAGGGAGATGCGTTGTGAGTGTGTTATACCCTGCGGTTTTAGTATGCAAATCAAGATTCAACAGTGTAAAGTTAAAAACCGCAGCACCGCACACCGGAGCGGTGTTCGATGCAGTGTGAAAACCGCCTTAGTGAACCAGTTGCTACACTTAAGTAGTGATGAACTCACTTACTTAGTGATTTCATCAAATCTTACTTTAGAGAAATTACCCCACAGTGTTATTTTAGACTAGTTGCCGCCCGCGTGATTGTCGAAAATTATCCCAAGGGAACATATTCCCGGGATAAAAAGTATCCTAGTTGTTATTCCAGACTATAATCTATCCCTGTGCCATATTTCATCAACATCCATTCAGTACTTTTTGCGTGAAAGAGTAACAAACATCCATCCATCCATTCATACTTACAAACTTTCGCGTTTATAATATTAGTAGTATAAATCATATACCTTACGAATTTTTGGGGGACTGTCTTTACGTAGAACTTCGACGTTCAAAAAGTGCTGGCACTCAGCCTAATTTGAATAAATGACTTTTGACTTTGACTTTGGATTCGATCAAATCCCCATTTTCGTCATTTCCCTGCGATAGCGTGGTTCGTCCATGTATCAACTAATCGAGTCGTAGAACGTTAAGCGGAGTATCGATTAGCCAGGAAAAGGAATTTATGGTGTATTTTTTATGTGTTTTCAATTGATAGACACGTTTCCCTGGTACCTATGTTATGTGCATTCCTATACTGCAGTCGGCGACATTTTAGGCCAAATACCTACTTAAACGCATGTCAAACAAATTGAAATGCTATGAAAGTAATGGGATGTTGTGGGAAACTGTCAAAGACTTTTAGGTTAGGTACAGACCTACGGCTTTTAGAAAACGGCCGGGCACAGTTATTTTACATCTAATTTTGTAGTAATCTTTATTATTTATGAAGAAACGGAAAAACTGCCAACAATCTTATCCTAGTGTAGCGTTTTCCATAAATACATACCGCCATCACTTCACTCACACACACACCATCACACCACACGCATGACACCTTCCACTTCACACTCACACGCTAACAACACACACACACGTTTTAGCTTTATTTTACTTTTTTATTTTTTTTCTTTTTAATTTTATTACTACATTTCTTAGTATTTTCTTACAATAGTCTTACATGTCCTACAATTATTGTGATGATCCCAATCTTGGCGAGGAGGGCCAGGAGTCCATAGCACAGGGTATCCTAGTTTGGATTCCTGACTCCCACAAACCTTTGTACCTTCAATATTTGTAACACCATAATAATATGTAATATTGTACTTTGTGGGAGAAAAAAAATCTTATTATTATATTATATTATATATTAATCTTTAGTCTCGTGGATATGTCACCGGAAAATTGCAAACGCCGTAATATTGTAAAATATCGCGTGAAATTGTTAACTATTTTTTCTAAATAAGACACGAGTTTATTGGAAACTATTGAATTTGGATGGGATTTATTGTATACAAAACGATTTTTTTTTATAATATATCGAAAAATTAAAAAACAAATAAAGAATGTTTACAATCTTGCGGAGTCTGGAATTTTCCGGTGACGGATATTAGCTTGTTGGTTGTGTGATTGAACTATTTTTAACGTGGTCTGTAAAATAGCTTATTTAATTAATGGAATTACAAAGAATGTCAGAGATGACCTCTTAGTTTATTTCGGAGTTTCATCTCAGGGTCAGCTATGGTACCGGCCTCTTCTAATTTAAAATAACCATAAAATTTTGACGTCCTGTTGAGTAAAAGTGTTATTTTTAACCTATTTATAAAATATCAACCAGCACCAGCACCATCATCGGTGCCAGCTTAAAAAAAGCCGCGCTTGCTAATTAATATAATAATAATAACTTTATTTTTCTCACACAATATACATACATAAATTATCTTACATTGGTCAGATTCGACGATAATACATAACTCGGGTAAGTATATATTGTGGGAGACTGGTGCCTAAGCTAGGCTCGAGGCCTGTGTTTCAGGACACCAGGATCCCACCCCTTTACATTTTCATTTTATAAATAAATCATGTATTAAGCGCGTTGACAGAATGTAGTGAAGTATCATACGACATTTATAGTTTTATTTATTCAAGTTAAGTATGCGAGACGAATGTTAGTAGATGTGTAGTATGGGTGTATGAGTAGGTGTGCTGGTGTGTGTGTGTGTGTTTGTTGTGTGTTTAGGTTTTTATAAGCATAGTTTCAGTGTCATTATAGTTTAAATTTAGTAGCCAGTCAGTTAGCCTCTTTTTACATTTATGCTTTGTGAGAATAAATATATTTATNATATTTAACGCCGTATGCGTTTTATTGTATAAGTAGCCACCTAGATAGCAAAAGAAACGTTTTGCAAAGCTGGTTTTGTGACGTAGATGATGGCGCTCTACTGGGTCATAACGTCTTTTCCCCCTGGACAGCGTGGGGTTATAAACCAAGCGAGTATGCTGCTTCAGCAAAGTGTGCAGTATAAACAGTTGACGCACTGTTAGATATGAGAATATGTAATTGTTATGTCTAGTCTAATATCTAATATCAATAATTTACCTTTTCTTATATAAAAAATTAAATCTAATTTAATTTATTGTATTCAAATTACTATTTTTTTCTACTTTAATTTAATCTGTGTTATCTAATTTATTTATTTATTTAAACTTTATGTACAATAATGGTACATGGGCGGACTTAATGCATCAAGGCATTCTCTACCAGTCAAACTTTGGGTTATAAAGACTATACTAATTGGTATTATTTTTAATTTTTCAATCAATGTTTTAATAATTTTGTTTAATCATGTTATTATCTGCGCATAATGTAGTGCATGCTGTGCTTCTCAGTAAGTGATGAGGCGCTTAGACTTAAATTGTAAAGCTTTGGTGTACTTATTGTTGAGAAGCCTAATAAAACCACCGAAATAAAATATGTTATATAGCGGATGTATCCAAACGTCTCCCTGGTCGCACAGGTCGAGGTAAAGCACCTGAACGATACTCGCCGTGATGTGTGTGTATCCAAACGCACTTTCGTTCACGCGCCTCGCGCCGACCAATAATAGCCGAGCCGGCGCGAATACTAGCCACTGATTTGGCTATTAGTTGGTTAGGTTGACAAATTGTAATCGTCGTCATACGATAAATATGGCGGCATTGTAATTCTGATTCTCGTGTCATACTGTTGTGATTAGTTTGATTAAAGTGTATGCCAATAGCAAAGCCCTTTTTTTACTAAAGCTGACTCACCCCGACTACAGTTATCATTTAAAGAACTAAAATGTCAATAATAACTGAATACCCTTATAAAATTAAGATATGCATAATATAATAATTCCGCAATTTATTTTAGCGTCAATCATTCTCGCTTCAAAAAAAACACCAAAGGGTCAATCCGTAGCATATCATATTAATCTAAATCAAAATAATAATACCGAAAAGGCAAGCGGAATATAAAGTGATGTTATAACAAAATAACAATTAGTAGCCCTTCATCGTTCGCCACAAGAGGGCAGCACTGTTACAAATATTAGTTTAATCCCTATTGTATGGACCTACCCTAACTTTGCGGTAGGGTGGCCATATTACAAAAAGGTGGGTTGATTGATTCAAATTTCGAATGCAGTTTTGAATTGTTTAAAAAGGTAAGTTTGTTTTTTTTTTCGACAAAAGCAACCTTTTTGCGTAAGACAAACAAAGTCGTTGAATTTATAATGTTTTTAAGTATAAGTAAAAGTAAACAGTTTTAAAAAGGTAACTATTCATTATGCTAACGATGTGGTATTTACCTTACGAAGAACCAGTTTTTAGAAGAAGAATATGTACTAGTATGAGTAATATGTAGTAATGTAAAGATTTAACAAAATGAAGTTTTGAATAGAAGATACAAGAAGGCAAAAAGATGGTTATAGTAGGCGCCAGATAAACTTGTCATAAAGTACATTGACCTTTCCCTAATATCCCTTCGTAGATATCCGAACAATAAATTATGAACCGTTTTTCATTACTAGAGAACGAAAAGGACCACGATAGAAGTCGTTTCAGGACAGCTTTATGTCTTTATTTCTGTTTTTTTTTTTTAATTAAGAAAGTCAATTAATGTATGTGGATCAATTACAGTTATTGCACTTTTATCTGGCGCCTACCTTAAGTAGGTAGAAACCTCAGCTTAAGTTGGACAATAGGTAGACTATATTTACAAAATGTTCGTAGAAGTAAGTAACATAGAGTTGATAATACCTCCTCTAAAATCCCGGAATCATAAACATGACGATTGTATCCCGGGATTTAAGAAATTACAAATTATTTATTGCGCTTTGAATACATTTGAACAAAATTATTATATTAAAGAATCTTATTATTTTTTTGAGTTCCTACTTAAACTGTTAAATCAAATAGCTTTGTTTTCGCACAACTCTTTCTTCTTTTGATTCTTCAATTCAATAATTTGTAACTGTACTCAAAGTTCAGTTCATATTTTATAATCCCGCGTTTTAATTGTCATGGTTCCATTTATGATTCCAGTATTTTACAGGAGGTATTATCAACTACATATATTTTAGTTACTTCCACGAACATTAAGTAAATATAGTCTACCTATTCCGATCCATGATAATAACTGAATTACTTTGACATTATCGGACAGAAAACAATTATATTCGGATATTGTGAAAAAGCTGGCCTATTATCAGCATCTCAGCTTAAAACTTGTTTGATAAAATAAATGATATTTATTTTTGGTAATTTTTAAACTAGATGAGGCCGGTGTTTCCTAGCTGACTACCCTGAGAAAAAACACCGAAACAAACTCCGAGGTCAAAGTCTCTTTTAAAGTCCATACAATAGTACTGGTCAAATCATATGAGAACCATTTAGGTTAATGTCTGATATGGTCTTTTGAGGAAAGTACCACACAGATTTGAGTGGACCTGTCCAGATAGTGCTAGCATTTGTCAGTTATCTTGTAGCTCAAACTTAGAACTTTAAGAAGCTCAACTGGACTATGGATTCTCACTTCATGAGAGGTTTACAGAATCGCACTGTTGAATAGCACTCCAGGTTTATCACAGAAAAAGATTCCTATACCCAACCAAGCCATCCCACTTAACAATATTAAAAATCTGAAGATAAAAGTCCCCAATTAAAACATATCATCTACGGTACATTTAACCCCATGAAATATGGTAACCCTCCTAATCCAAGGGTCCCTTCAGACGAACACAATGGGTATTATCCAGGGGCCCAGGGACCCATACACCTGGCTAGCGCGTGCCCTTTATTTATAAACTGCCATAAATTGAGAACCGCTTTATAAAGATAAAAAATATTGGTAAAAAAGTTTACAGAAAATATTTGTTTAGGTTCACTTTTTTGGCAGAGTTCATTCGCTCTTTAACCGTTTGAAAAAAAGGAGGAGGTTAGGTATTCGAATTCTATTTTAAAATAATGTTGTTTTTTTTGGACAAATTAGTCTACCGCTAGGCACCTCTTTTTAGAGGTTTGTCTTTTGGCAATGGATCAAGTTGTGAATCATGCGATTGAAGAAGTTTAGTAATGATTTGTCGTTGAAAGAGAAAATGTCTGAGTGAGTACTATCTATCTATCAAGATGTCCGGCGATGCGCCTCCGGCACATCCCACCCACATATGCGTACAACTAAGGAGTGTAATTGCCTGCCGGAGTCTCTGTTGTCTGGTAGCTATAACACCCCCTTTTTTTTTAAGGGTGGGAAATCGTCAAATGACATCTTCCACTCTGGGTGGAGCAGAAGGGCGTGTCAGACTCTTACTGACTAAAAGCCATCCGTGTTCCTTCTAAAGCCCTTTGCGTTCCAGGGCCGCGGTGACTCTTTCGACCAAATCCCGCAACCCTGGCAGTGCTCTAACCCCCCCTGGTTATAAGTTTTAAGTGAAGAGTGAATAGGTTACTTTTAGGCAAGCGTGCTCCATCGTCGACCACATCATCGCTCTCCATCAGGTGAGATTGTGGTCAAACGCAGGCCTATTACTGTACCTTTTCACTCTTAACTAACAACCCCCCAGACTGCAACTACCACGAAACACACACTCAACATACACATTTATCAGCAAACCACGTAAATAAGAAAGCAATTGGGAAACACATGTGATTTGTTTACACAACAACCAGAAATGAGCTATATATAACGTTAGTAATTGACAGGCACATTCACAAAGACCAATTATAATTAGTATCGGGTATCAAAAGGAATCAGGTGTCGCTGTGAACAAATTGCCCTGATTTCTCCTCTTAGCAGGCGAGGTGGGACCGCAAGATGAGCGGGGATGCGGAAATGAGAGGGCTGAGCGAGGTGTAGATACGCTACAATAAACTTGAGCATAAGATCTTGATTTCCATTCACTGAACGTGCAAAATTGTCCATATGGAATTTTTCAGTAGTAGCCCGTAGTGCCTGCTAGGCGTTGTTCGAAAACCTTACTGCGGCCTTGAAACGCAAAGGGCATTTGGAGGAAAATGGGTGAGCTTTTCTGAAAACCCACCGAAAAAAAAATTTTTGAATTTGTGGCCGGTCGATGGCAGTAGGCTCGGCCACTCGCCCCATTACATGGACCTTTAACATAACTTGCTTAATTTGTTCTATAAATAGGAAACCTACACCACTGTCTAACGCTTCGGGTATTACAAGCGTGATGTTATGTTGTTTCTGTGCAATATTCTGTACCTACGTATATTATTACTCATACTAAAAGTTTTTTTTTGTTGGGAACAAAAACTTAAGTCAATGGATAGTCCTAAGGAAAGATAGAAGGTGTGTGTGAAAAAATAATAATAATAGTCTTTGGAGACTGCCGATAGAAATGAATACTAAGCGAAAGCTAAAGCGTTCGGAGACGATGACGCGAGTTCCATGATTTTTGTTCACCCAAAACGTACACATATATACACAGTATACATTTAGCTCATGGAAAGCGTTCAGTGACGATGACGCGAGTTCCACGAAAAATTTTGTTCACCCAAAATGTGCGCCTAAAGAAGTACTAGATAGGGGAGAATGGAAGTAGAAAACGGGTTGCTCCGACCAGAAGTAACATGGAAGAAGAGCAGGAAGATACTGACAATTTTTTCTCTCTTGCTGGAGCTAAGCGAGTAATGTGTCAGTAGCACCACATCCTTATAGACACACAATACAATGTTTTTGTTCAAGTAAAATTAGCCGACAAATGTGTGAACGCCTTAAATCTTTTGTTTTTAAAGAAAACACGTGTTTTCGTGAGAACGTTGCATGAACAAACTGATGTTTTTGTTAAGAAAATAATGCTTGAGTGACAGCCCTGAAATGTGGCGCACACTTTCTTTCGAAGTTGGATTGTAACTGCTAATTGGTTTGTGTGTAGCGACATCTGTAACGCCACATGCGAACTACAATGACATGGTGTCTTTCAAATGTTACATCGCGCTATCAAAGTTCTCCGCGCGATTTGAACTTATAGCGCGACCATCCACCATCGGGCAGCATGGGCGTGCAGTAGGCTACAGTAAGGGTAGGCCAGCCCAAACATAATGCCCAAAACAAAAACACACCACATTATTCAGGGTTGAAATCACGATACTGACGATGCGAATTTTTTTTTTTGGACATTATGTATGGGCTGACCTACCCTTACTGTAGCCTACTGCACGCGCATGTCGGGCAGTGTGGTAAACATTTTTACATATGACAAGATTTACAGAGGTTCAAAAACGTTACAAAGTTTTTTGATTCTAATAAAACTAGCTTTTGCCCGCGAGTTCGTACGCGCATATCCCGTTTTTTCCGTTCCCTTAAGAAATTACCGTTCCCGTATGGCCTATGACTGTGGCTATCATATACAAAAATAATTTTCCAAATCCGACTGGCAGTTCCAGATATTAGCGCGTTCATACAAACAAACAAACTTTTCAGCTTTATTATACCTATTAGTATATATGTCACCGGAAAATAGCAAACTCCGTAAGATTATAACTTGAGAGATTGTAAACTCTCGAAAAATTGAGACAAATGAGAGCTTTGTTTCCAGGTTTACTATCACATGAAAACGGTTAAATTGTAGACTTGTACTCTGATTGGTCGCCATTTTATGTTAGTCCACAATTTCTCGGTACTATCAAATTTTGATACGTAAAATAGTATTCCAAATGTTCAGTTGACAATTTTTCGAGAGTTTACAATCTCTCAAGTTATTTTATAATCTCACGGAGTTTGCTATTTTCCAGTGACATATATATAGATTGATTTGAACGTGTTTGACATCAACTTCCCCTGATGGAAAGCCATGAAGTGGTCGACAAAGGAGCACGCTTCCCTAGAAATAATCTTGGCTTGAAGGCGGATGTAGCACACACACGTGTAGCAGAAACACAGACTCTGGTAGGAAATATTACATCATCAGCTATCTACAAAAATTGAATCTAGATTACAATGTGTAAGAGTACATTAACAGTAGTTGCTAAATTAATATTTCGTAGTCCCTATCCTGCCAGTACAAATAATATGCAAAGTTATAATTATTCTGTCTGCACCGGTTAACTTCATCAACCCACGCGTCTGTCAGCCCTCCTAATGCGAAGCGTGAAGATATTGGTAGTGACTTGCTGTAATGTTGATACCAATCCTACAACGATGCTGTGTAGGAAATCCTTGCTAAATTCAACAGCTGCAAGAAGCTCTCAATTTTTAGCTGCCGTGGTCAATCAGTGGGTGGATATTATTCTTACACAGGAACTGTGATGGATAGAGGGATAGATTATATTACTAAGCACTCGTAAGTTAAGATTAAATTATTTTAAGTATATTTTATTTAATCAAATTGCGTTACATTTTTTAAACTTAAAGTAACATCTGCCATACTGCAAAGCAATTTGTCGGCAGTAAGATCTAGTGAATTTCGCACGAGGTCAAACTAACAATATGAATATTCAAGTAAAATCTAAGTATAATATAAGTAAATGAAACTAAGGCTAGATTAGGATAAAGCTAAATAGCTGTTCAAGCCAATGGGTTCAAGCAACAACTTCGTATGTGGGTACAGAGTCACCCACACCACAGCTTACATAATACCATTTACAACACACATAATACAAAAATAAAACAACTTTTAATACAAATCTTACAACTAATAATACAACAATTGTTTTACACTTTTATAGTCCTCATTTGTATAAACCTAAATAACTGAGATTTGCTGGACTTTAAGAAACCAATTCTGGGTTAAGCCTTTTATACACAAGCTTTTATGCCAACAATTATTTTTGAACTTGAAGAATATTAAAATAAGGAACCCTGTGACTCGAAAGTACAGCTGTTTAATCCCTGTTGGCACAATTAGCAAATCTAAGAAGACTGCTACAGTCCATGTCATACAAACCATGTCCTCCATGAAGTGGCGACGGGCAGGCGTTTTGGGGGACTATCTTTATGTAGAACTTTGACGTTCAAAAAGTGCTGGCACTCAGCCTAATTTGAATAAATGACTTTTGTTTTTCTATATGATGGAGTGTCCGAAGTGTTCATTCACCTGCACTTTTGAGGACCTCAAAACGTCACTGATCGTGGCCTCCTACTGAACCAACTCATATAAGCAAAAGTGTAATGGTACGGCTCGAAAAGCGATGAAGAAGTCCAAGCCACAAAGTCCGACTTTCTCTCAAGTCCCAATATCGTAATGTTCCAACTTCCAATATCTTTTTTTTATGGATGGGAAATTATCAAACGACTCCTTCCGCTCTGAGCGGGGCGACTCTTACTGACTAAAACCCATCCGTGTTCCTCCTAATGCGCTTTGGGTTCCAGAGCCGCGGTGACTCTTTCGAACAAATTCCGACATCTAAATAATCGATTTCGGTTCTTATCTAAAATCTTAACCCAAGAACTATTATCATTTTTCGCTAATTGCGTAGACGCGCGATCAACAACCTGTCCGAAGATATTAAAGTAGTAAAACACGTTACCCCCTTATCTCGAACACAGTTGGTTAAAGCTGACAGCTGTCATTATTCATATTATGAGTCGCCACGCATAAAAGGTATGCAATCTACAACGCCATGTTCGGTTTGCAAGCCTTGATGATGTTCGGGACAGTTGGCAAAAGCATTTGAGCATAAAATATAAATATATTTAAATTTAACAAAATTCTTGCCAAGAGGCGCTACACAAGTGACATTCTGACAGCGATAGTGGCAAAGACGATTGTCAGAACGTCAATAATTTATGTGATTGATAAACGCTGTCGAAATGTTACGTGTTCAATACCTTATATTTAGATATTTGAACAATTAACCGTATCAGATAAGTTACATGCTACACGGCTAAGTTAGTACCCACCTTTATACCCTCCGCAAGCTTGTGTTACAGGCGCCGGCACGAGCCTGCTGCGAGCCCCAGTGATCCTCCGAGTGGCGGTTTCACTGCGGACACAAAGGCGACTCGCAGTGTGCGCGTCGATGGATCCGGGAGCTCGTAGCTGGGTACGCGGTGACCGTGGACGAGCCGTACCCACTTGCAGGTTGATACCGTATCAGTATGTTGCATGTTACACGGCTAAGTGAGTACCTTTATACCATATAATTTTTTGATAAATAAACTCTTTCTCTCTATTTTCTCTCGACTATATTTTTTTGGCTGATTGGTTTCGAAAATGTATGCCTAAAAGGGGTTTATATTGTGTGTAAGTTTTTGTATGGAGGTTCGCGATTTTTGTGGACGAGAATATAAATGAAATCTATAATAAAAAAGACAAACTTCGCAGTGCCTGACCGTACTTCAGAAACATTTATTAACTTTGTTTGTATCTTTGCATTCCGCTTATCAAACATTGGTTATTGCATCTTCATTTAGCACTGCAATACAAAACCTGTCTTACCTACTGCAGGATACAGTCGTATTTTAATTGTGATTGTTTTATTTCTACATGTGCCTGTTAGCAAAACGATTTAGTGGCCACGCCCCTTGAGTTTTAATCGTAGCAATCATAAATATTATGTTTTGGCACAGTACGATTTGATTGAGTAGACTAAAATTGATCTGCTCAAAAATGTTGACAATAGGTATGTTGCCTGGGTTAACAAAAATACGATTCTATTTAGTCCGTCAGTAATCGAAAAATTTTGGACACGTATTTTTTTTATCAAATCAATAAAAAAATACGAAGATAAAACGCATCAAAGAAGGCTTGTATAACGTCACTTCCCAGTAAAAAGTCTACTGGTAAGTGACGTCACACGAGTTTTCAACGCACTGTATCGTCTTCATTTTTTATTTACGTGACAAAAGAAAAAATACGTGTCCAATTTTTATTGAAAATATATCTGACGGACTAATTAGATTTTTTTAATCAAATACCTTATTGCTGCATGCTTAGGTAACCGACATAGTAGAACGGATGGCCGAAGATGAAGAAGTTGCGACCTGGTGAAGGCTGCGGGAATGCGCTGGATACGAAAAGCGTAGGACCGGTCGATGTGGTGACGCTTGGGAAGGCCTACGCCCAACAGTGGGCATCATTCAACTGAAATGATGATGAAGCAATATGATTTTTATGTCATAGACCACAAAGGGATATTGCCCAGCATTAGCACTCTTAGAAAAGGATTCAGAATTGATCAGCTTTCCCTTTCTTTTGAAACAGGTTCCTTTGTGGCCACCATAACTCATCACGACCCAGCCCAGCCCAGCCCAGCCCACAACCCCACGTACGTGTTTTTTTTTTAATGTCTCGTCATTTCTCAAACCCCGATGTGTTATTTTGCCATTTCCTCGATCGTTCTAATAAATCGGTTCATTTCACAAACGTTATTTGGCCCATAATTTTATAAATAAACTAATAACATATCAGTAAAATTATGTATTTGTAAAAGACTTTGTCTAAAAACTGTGGTTTTCGCTGTACGGAAATATCAAAAGATAAAGCGAAGACCAAGTGGTTCAAACTTCACTTAAAGTACCAGAGCAAAAGTAAGAGAGAAGCCACCGGCATTGACCTGGTGGAGCTTCATTGAAAGAGACCTTAAGATAGCCCAAATGTACGTCGTTTGACTTGGCGCAGGAAAATGCGGAGACCCGACCTCAAAAGGGATAAGAAAAAAAATTTTTTTACAAAAAAATACAATCGACTTCCAAATAAAAAAACACTGCAATGTAGTAACACTAGAAGTCGGTGTTTTGGTTGTTTCTTCGTTATTAACACCGACTTCCGAAACTACCATGTTGGGATCGACTTCCAGCATACAGCTGAATACCAATATATTTAATGGAGTGACTGCCTATCTGACATTCAAAACCACTAACTGGATAATACTATAAAGTTTGTGTCAGATTTTCTGGTTTGTAACCACCCGTAACGACTGTCAAAGATGTTCAAAAAACAGCCGGGACCAACTGCGAGGCACGAAGGAAACTGGTACCATACACCATACACATGGTATGGTGTATGGTCCCCTTTTATGAAGTGAAAACTTCTTTAGACGCGTTGAGCACTTTTTGGGTGAACAAAAATCATGGAACTCGTGTCATCGTCACCGAACGCTTTAGCTTTTGCTTAGTTTTCACTTCTTTCGGCAGTCCCCAAAGACTGCCCTGCATGTTTTTTGTTTTCATGGATGGGAAATCATCAAATAACTTCTCACGCTCTGGGTGGAGTGGGAGTGCGCGTCAGACTTACTGATTAAAACCCATCCATGTTCCTTCTAAAGCCCTTTGCGTTCCGGGGCCGCGGTGACTCTTTCGAACAAATTCCGCAACCCTGGCAGGCTCTGGCCCTAGGGGGTTCCATGGTCACCCATACCCTTCAAGATCGACCCTGCGAAAAGAAAGATTATTTGTGTTTTTCGGCTACAGTAAGTGTGCCCAGATGGAAGACTCTCCCATGGCTCGATTGGCTATCTGATATTCACAAACCAGTAATAGCAAATGTAGCTCAACCTCGAAGTTGGACCCGTTTAGCTTGTATTCTGAAGGATTGATCCTGTTAGGGAACGTACCCATACTACGTGACCCATTCAGAGGGGGGAGAGAGGTCTTCAAAATACCACGCTTGGTCATTGGTCAGAGGCTGGCTTAGGTTTTAGTCACGTAGTCAATATCCTTTAGGGAAATCTCCCACAATTCCCTCTCCCTCCCTTTTGAGCTACATTCAAATATGGCTCGCAGCGTTTAGCGCTTTTCTTAAGTTCCTGTTGAAGAAGAAAATATGTATGCAAGCACTTTTGGCGTCACGCGGCAAGCGCCGTATTAATAAAGACAAATATGAGCCAAATTATTATTTTTTTAATTTTCTTTTTGCAAAAGAATATTTAAAATCATATTTATAAATTACCACGTGAAGACTCGAGGGGGTTTAGCATATACTACTGGTGGTCACCGAAGGAGGAAGGGGGGTAAAAAATAGGAAAAAATGGGTCACGTAGTATGGGTACGTTCCCTTACGTAGATACATTATTTTTCTGATTTAAAGCTATACTATGACTGCTTGTCATTGGCTACTTTTTATCTCTGAAAATGTACAGTTCCTGCGATAGAGCCACGAGAGTGAAGCCGACGGAGAAGCTTGTTATTAAATACATCAGAAACAGGTGCAAGTGAAAGATTCGAAATGAGAAATGTATGGCGTAAAGAAAATATGTTATAGCAATAAACATCGACTAAAGATATTATTGTCAATATTATTGGAACCTGTCTCGAGTGCTCGGTATTTATGTTCCTTTGTTGTAACGGGTGAGTAGAACAGTGAGTGGTTTATATAAATTAAACATGGTATTCCGTTGAAATGTCGATGGTCCAGATTTGTGATAGCTGCAATGAGATCATCTAGATACGTTCTACCTTGTGATAATATATCTAGGCACTTAATCACAGTTCAAAGTAGTTTATTTCACTTTTTTTTAGGGATCGAATATCATCAAATGACTTCTTTCGGTCTGGGTGGAGCGGAAAAGCGTGTCAGGCTCTTACTGACTAAAACCTATCCGTGTTCCTCCTAACGCCTTCTATGTTCCTGGGCCGCGGTGAGATTTCACATAGACCTACATGGGTGCTTATAAAACGCAAAAAGCTTAGTTCGAATTGGTCGTTTCCTATGAAGAACCAGCAAGAAACTCCACAATTAATACCAAGACTGCCTAGCCTTTTCCAACTCTTCTAGCTTCAACTTCGTGACTAACTGGATGCAACTGGAAAACACTGTTTTACATGGAGCTACTGCTTATCTGGCTTTTCATCATCATCATATCAGTCGCAAAACGTCCACTGCTGGACATAGGCCTCCCCCAAGTGTAGCCACAACAACCGGTCC
>NDFZ01001606.1:0-14407 GCA_002192655.3 Mamestra configurata | reverse complement strand
CAGGTCAACGAAATTGACACAGAAACTGATAGCTAGTAAAAAGGGATAGCTCTGTGCTCTGTGATAGATCTGTGCGATTACACAAACCATTTCTTTAGAAAATAGCTTTGTCCGTAGCAGAATAAACTCCAAGGAAAGGCGAATTGATTAGTTGGTTTTGGTAGTCTTTAAAATATCACTTTTAGTGGTAAAGCCGCCCATTGTGTCTTCCTGTGTAATATTTTCTTAATCTATCCTTTCTGTAACTTATTTGATTTACACAAGGAAAAGTATTCTATTCTATGCCTTTGTCAAAAAGTTTACTACAAACTGTAACGAGCACTTACTGCCAAGGTTCACTAACGCTATTTCTGGTTCCTGGCGAACTGTATTCGCACCTTTCGGTTATTGGAAATCATCAAATCACTTCACCCACTCTGGGTGTCAAATTCTTGTTGACTTAAACCCACCCGTGTTACTACGAACACTTTGCGATACCGCAGTAACTCTTTCGAACAATTTCGCAGCCCTAGCTGGCCCCGTCTACTATATTTGCACCTAAGTGTGTCCAGGTGTGGAAATATCAAAAGTCTAAAACGATTTGTAGACACCCACATCATAAGTGTTATAATTAAAAATATGAAACTATAATAAACATTTTTGCTTCAAGCTGATATTTAACAACACTTGTTCTGGGATGTATTAATTAACACCACAAGCATAACTTTTGGATCGTGTTGTTTGTGTGTCAGTCGTTGTATCGTTTTCATGCACGCTCTGCGTTGATTGACATTCGATTAAATATTTTATCTGCTGGCGTGGAAATATTTACTTGAAACTTTATTTGAACTATTAATATTGTTGTAACACTGCCACTACCACAAAAGTCGTTTATTTGACTTTGATTTTATTGAAACAGAACAGGCGTTTCACGATAGGTAACGTTGATGATGCTAAATCTAAGTAGGTATAGGCATTAGCCAGATGTGTTTGTGACAATGATAGTCCTATAAAGAGTTAACAGTAGATTCTTTCGATACTTCATAGTAGCGTTACAAATGCCCAACATTAATTGACTCGTATCGTAATTTAGGACACAGCGGGCGTACAAAAAAACGTCTGGAGGCTTTCCGTGATCGCTGCGTAAAAGAAACAAGTGTAAAAGCGTCTCAACATTGGCTTGGCTCGGTCGGTAGTGTTGTACCAGGCTTCCGTGACCAATCGTGACGGATAGGGCTAATTTATCAAAGCGTACTTCAATTTTATAATAACTTGCAGGTTGCATGTGTGACTGAATATTCTATTACTACGGCTGCTCGATTAATCTTCAGGGGTACGTTATTAGTGTCTAAGCTCGATTAATGACTGTTTGTTAAGTGATCGAGTGGTGTTTTTTTAAAGTTTACCATTTCTGTTTTAGCCGGAATGTGGTTTTATATAAACTTTGTTCATCATGCCTTTATTGAAGCCAATTTTAATAAATTTTGTCGTGTTTATATTTCTGAAGCTCTGAATTTAGTCACTTAATAATTGTATTAAACTTTTAAGCAAAGCTTTACGAACTTCAATCCGATTATGAAGCTAGAATCTATTCGAAAAAAATATTATCGAAAAGAGATCATCATCCTACCGAATTGAACTTTCTCGTTTTATTGCACTAATATATAATTATACTGATGTCATAATCCGTCGTAATGGTAGCGACGGATACCATTCAACTAAGCCGGTAACTACAAGTTCTTACTGCATGGACGAACGAACTAACAAAGCCATAGAGTAACGAATCACCGAAGAAAGGAGTTGAGCTACTGGGAATTTGATATATGAAGTTGCTAACGATTTTCTACGCTGTGGTCGTAAGTGGCTTAAGTTGTACTCAACCATATGGTAGCTGCATTGAGATTGTGGGTAATGGAATTAACTCGGACCGATTATCATATAATTTGATGGACGTGCTATCTCCGGCAAGCTGCAATTGAAGAAAAAACCCCGAGGCTACGTCGGGACCGACTATTAGGTGTAATTACTGTTATCTCCCTCTCCGCAATTCTCATTTGTTTTCATTTTCCTTCAACGATAAGTTCGGTTAGTAGCTAAAGTTTAATAACTTAATTAACGAAATTATGTAAGTTAGGTTTTCTAAATAATTGGCTATGCAAAGTATAGGGCAGGTCAGTCTTGCTGGTCGTATTGTGACATAGTGTTATTTAGAAACGACTTATTTTATGCTGTGTATGTTTTGTGGCAAAGAAAATTTTAGTTTTCTATTGTAGCAGAATATGTAGTGTAGTATGTAGAATAATACAAAGTCGCTTCCCGCCATCTGTCCCTCTGTACGCTGAGATCTTTTAAACTACGCAACGGATTTAATGCGGTTTTCACTACCATTTAGAGAATTTATTCGGGAAGGTTTATATATATAAATACAGTTTAATAAACATTATAATTAGTGTAGAAACGTCAATGTTTTCCAAGTGTCAAAAAAGCGATTTTCGGGCGCACATCAGTACCCGTGCGAAGCCGGGGTGGGTCACTAGTTAGATATATTATTATAAGTCGAAGTAGAATGAGTCAAACTCCTTTATTCCAAATTTCCAAGTTATGTCCTCTAAATAGATTATACATCATCAAATTGTCAGTTTCAGCTTTATTGTTACATTTTTTTTATTGGAGGTCCTTCTAACTACTTGGAATATGGGCCTAGCTATGATTAGGAATGAATGACCGAATAACATATTCATTGATGAGTTTTTTTTTTATTTTATCAAGCCATCAGTAATCAAAATCACATAAATTTTATTATTGGTAAAAAATTTACACGACGAAATCAGTCAGCAGTCAATAAAATATTTTGACTACAATCACTGTCAAGGCGATGAAACCTGTCCTCAGCTTCTAGTTATTTAAAGCCCAACTTAATTAAAACAAAAAGAAGTAAACAGAATGAGTTTTTGTGCCGCTTCCAAATGAATCTCTCCGAATATTTCAAATTAGTTTCATATTTTTATGAGTCAGAAAACGTTTAAATAGGAATATTTTTGTTTTAATTTATGACATGCTAACGAATATGTCAATAAATAATGTTAGTAAGCCGCGTCACGCTCCCCATATGTTATTTGTAAAGAGTTTGTATAACTTTCATAGAAGCTAGTCTATGCTCGGGTTATTTTTTTTTCTTGTTGAATAATGATGCAACGGTAAGAGTTGGAAAGGTTAATTGAACGCGGACCTTGGGGATCATTTAGGAGTTCATTAATATCGTTAAACGTATTCAATATTAAAGCCGACTAGATTGCGTGAGACAGCACTGATCAACAACTAATGCTATACAAAAAATGTACATTCAGCACTTAGCATTTTTGCTAATAAAAGTCAACCAAACTTTTTTTTTTTTGAAAGCTTATGTTTGTCGATTTGGAAAGCCAAGTCCCATTGCTAATGGCTCTCTGATTTTTTGGAGGTTTTTTTTTCGTAACTGACTTCGATTCAATGTCATCTATGAAAAATAAAAGATAAAGCATCCCATCTTCCACTTTGCACTAGGCTGCTGTAACCAGGCTAGTGTACGACACATTAACCTTTGTACAAAATGATAAATCTCCAAAACACTGATTCAGAGGAGTCACCGCAATCTAAACACGACACAATAATAAAAAGTTATTATGAATGTTTGTTCGTTAACCGGCCTTCTTAGTAATTAATACAAGCCGATATTTGCTCATGCATAAAATGAACATAAATATCTCTCATTATGTAACATCTAACTCGTTAGATTTGTAGCCGAGAATATATCTAGCCTACGCTACGTACCAATAAGTTAATAAAATTGACCTTATCCGTGAACGACGTCTAACAAAAACTTATCACTCATAAGTTAATTTGTAATACTAATTCCTTAATGAAGGGTTGATCAGAATAGTCGATGACGGCTACTCCTCTGACCTCATGGCTATTGTTGCCGGAGTTCCTCAGGGGTGTGTTCTCTTTGCAACTCTTTTCCTTCTACACATCAATGCCCTGCTTCAGCCTAGTATTGTTGGGTACGCTGATAACAGTTCGGTTTCAGAGAGATACTTGTCCAGTGCAAAAACCAGCGGGGAAGAGGTTCGTTCCTTGAGAGAGGCCATGGTAGAGCGGACAAAGTTGACATTAAGCCTTGTCTCCCAGTGGGGGATGACAATCTGGTCTCTTTTAACGCCACCAAAACACAAGCGTATCTTTTTACCGCAAAAAGGAGTCNTCCAGTGCAAAAACCAGCGGGGAAGAGGTTCGTTCCTTGAGAGAGGTCATGGTAGAGCGGACAAAGTTGACCTTAAGCCTTGTCTCCCAGTGGGGGATGACAATCTGGTCTCTTTTAACGCCACCAAAACACAAGCGTATCTTTTTACCGCAAAAAGGAGTCATTTCGACCTAACTCCTACTATTCGGGGTACATCTGTCCCTGTAACCGATCGGCTTGAGCTCCTAGGCATGGAGTTGATACCCAGTCTCAACTTCGGCGCCACCATTGAGCACAAAGCCCAAACTGCGGCCAAAAAGCCATNGTTGATACCCAGTCTCAACTTCGGCGCCACCATTGAGCACAAAGCCCAAACTGCGGCCAAAAAGCTTGGCATCCTAAATAGAGTGAAGCGATACTTCACGCCTGGACAGCTTTTAACCCTTTACAAAGCACAATTCCGATCCTGCATGGAGTATTGTAGGCACCTTTGGGTTGGCCCAGCTAAATACCAACTTGCCACGCTTGACTCGGTAGAACACTCATTGGCGACGTAAAACTGGTGGATGCCAAGCTTCACAGCTTGGCTCATCACCGCAAGGTTGCCTGCTTGTCGGTCTTCTGAAAATTGTACTTCGGGGAGAGTGTCCAGGAACTCCACGAACTCATCCCACCGGCCCCCTTCTACCATCGGACATCTAGATGCACTGCAAGTTACCATCTAAACGTTTCCAAACGTCTTTTATAATGCGCACAGCAAAGGAGTGGAACTCTCTGCCTGCGTCTGTGTTTCCGAACGCATACAACCCTAATCTCTTCAAAATTAGAGTGAAAAGACTTCTTCTGGGTAAGCTCGCTCCATCGTCGACTTTGTCTATCATCATTGTCTGGAAAGGCATCATCACCATGCTACTCGGTAGAAGAAAAACACGCTCAAAGCAGATCCTTGGCAAAATGGTCTGATGCTAAGAAAATTAATGTAAAATATTTATGTATTTTGAACTGAAAATGAAAGATAATATTCAGTTAAAAATACATTAATATTTTATTTTGCATTCAAATGCCTTTTAATGTGTTTGATGCTGAAGGCTGAACAAATAACTAGGTACATATGTATGTAGTAGTAGAGTCATCAATAAAGTCGATTATAAAATAAATTTTACAAAATGAGTTCTACTTTAAATTAATCTCATGACGAACTGTGTCTGTTAATCTTACTTCTTGAATTTGAATACGAAATATAACGTATGGTCAGTATGTTTTGGTCAACATAATTTTGTCTAAACCCATAAATATTTGAAACTTGTTTGTTCGTTGCATTGCCTTCTTGGATCGTTTATGGCTTTATGTCAATAATTGTACCGAATTCTGGGATGATCACGATGCACAATACAAAGCTGGGAAAATGCTAATTAAAGAAACTACTTTTAGAGTTTTAGTAGGTAATAAGTGAATGGAATAGCATTAGATAGAAAAAAAATATTCAAGAGGCATTAAGTTTGTTCTAACTTTGTCTAATTTCAGTTACACTTAGGTGAAGAGAAACATCAACACAACCTTGAAGGTTTTATTCTTAATCATTACAAAAATATGTAGCAAGATGAAATAAGGTTTTATTATAATCAGTTTTAATAATTAAAATCAGAATTCAAACTCATAAAAGCTTAAGTACTTACGAAGAATCTGAGTCGTAAAAATAAGGATCAAGCTCGTTGAAATCGGTGCAAGTTGTCAGACTCAACCGCAAAGTCATACAGATTCTGAGTTCATTTTTAGGGTTCTGAACCCAAAGGGTAACCAACGGGACCCAATTACTCAGCCGCTGCTCTCCGTCTGTCTGTCAGCGGGCTGTATCTCAAGAACCGTAATAGGTAGACAGTTGAAATATTCACAGAGTGTGTATGTGTATTTTTTTTTTTTTTTCATTTTTATTATTTGTTGTTATAGCGGCAACAGAAATACATAATGTGAAAATTTTATCTGTCTAGCCATCACAGTTCATGAGATACAGCCTGGTGACAGACAGACAGACGGACAGTGGAGTATTAGTAATAGGGTCCCGTTTTTACCCTTTGGGTACGGAACCCTAAAAACTGTTTGTTTTTACACAGACGAAACTTTTTTGTCCAATTTTAGCGTCGGTCTAACAAGGTGTAAAAATCATTCACAAAATTATTTATCTTAACAAAACGCACCTTCTGCGAATCCGATTCACACCTGACAAGTTTAACACATTTATTTTTTCCATATCCGTTTAGCACTTCGTTGCCATATCTCGTATCAACAACAAACTTTAATCTGCACCATTTAAACACAATATTTTATCTTGATACTCTGCCCTCGGTGGCGAATGGCATCCTTAAGGTTCCCAGGCGCGATGCTACAGTGCGACAACGCGTTTTATAGAAATAGTTCAATGGATGATCTGCTTCCTAATTGCTTAACTCTCGAGTGTAAGACCGTCAATTTAAGTCAGGAGTGAATAGGTTACTTCTTGGCAAGTGTACTCCATCTTTGATCACATTTTTTTTTTATTATTATTTAGTATGGGTTTCACACATCATAGCTTTCCATCAGGTGAGATTGTGGTCAAACGCCAGCATAGCATGTTCACGTCGTGCTGTCTGTGAGGAGCCTTAAGTCACAAACACACAAACGGACGAGGAATGTTATACAATAAAGATAGAGCCTAATAAAAAAGCATACATTAAACGAGGATTATTTTCTGTTAAATACCAATTTAGAGCATCGAATTAGCATTTTCTGATTAAAATTCGCTGGATTAAAGCGGCCTAGTCACTGACAATTTTATAATAATGCTTCCGAGTGAATCGAATATATAAGAACAACTTTTTGCAGTATCATAAACTTGGCTTTTGTATGTTGAACGCCTTTAGGATATCCGATATTAAACTTCTTTTAAATGGTAAATGTGTATTGGAAATGAAAGATTTTCAATTTATTTGTCTGGATTAATCTATATCTTAGTAGTACCTATTGGTATCTACTATTTATACTACTAGCTGCCGCGGCTCCGCCCGCGTAAATTTCGGAAATTAGAAAACAAATCCTCCCACAAAAAAAAATAAAAAAGTATCCTATATATTATTTTATCCTATTCATTAAGATCCGTTCAGCCGTTCTAACGTGAAAGAGTAACAAACATCTATACATCTTCACAAACTTTCGCATTTATAATGTTATATATAGTAGGACTTAAATATAGTAGTTATAGGTATAGTATAGATAGTTACATTTATCGATAATCATGTAGATATTTACCTGCATGAAAAGGTTTACTCCTAGAGGGACGCCATAACGTCACTCTCAGGTCGTCAAAATCAGCGCCAATGAAGTTAGGTTCGTCCGAAGTCACGGCATTTTGCAGAATATTCTTGCTCAAATGCGACGCAAGACTTAATTTAGTGCACTTTGTTTGTACTGAATAACGATGTAATATGATTTTTAAAATTTGATTTTGTTGATCACATGTCGATTGTTTATTGTAAAGGGTATTCCAGAAGTGCTAGGTATTTATTGTAAAGGGTATTCCAGAAGTGCGTGGTCAGTCGCGATCACACAGAATGTATTTTGTTTATGACGTGACGAGAGTAAATTATTAAGGACATTTAAAGTGAGTGACAAATCAAATACCTTTTTTAATTAGTTTTATTGTTATTTGCACTTTTAATATTTAATTTTTTACTCTTTAATATGCCTCTTTTTTGTGCGGAATAAACATGTTTCCTTTATTTCTTTTTTAGTTAAATCCTTTTGCCAAAACAAAATTCTCTAAAATAACTAAAACAAAAGAAAAATTGGAAAACAGATCCTACCAGTGTGCATCGTCTACCCACCAATCTCCCGGGAGAATGAACTTACACTGTATATTTCTAGTGTGGTCTGGACCAAGTCTCTGGGCATAAATTGGTTTTATATACTTGCAACTCTGTTTGTTTTAAAGATAACCAATCTCTTTTTCAATTCATGCGATATTCGTCGACTATCTTTTCTATTTAGATTGGCCTGTGCGCCGTTTGTACAAAGTAGGGATGTAACGGAGGCCTTTCAGTGGAAGCGGAGGTGGAGAAAAAAACATTGCATTTTTAATTAAAGACCAACCAACTTGCAAATAACTATTTTGCCCAAAATCAGTTTTTCACCATTTGCACCCACTCTCTAAGCTATTTCTTAGTATTAGTAGTAAAAATTGCAGTTTTGATTTTTATTGATATTATGTAAATCATAGCTGAAACCCGTTTGAAATTGACCTTCGCTCAGTAGACCTCCGTCATAAATCCTCAGCTGTATCCGCCACTTGCAGAGGAGAATCGATTTCTTGCGAAATTCCGCACTTTCCACGGCGGAGACCCAGATCCGATACAACCCTAGTCCAAAGGATATGGCAATCGTCGGACGCAAAATCTTGTTGACATTATGCAGTTTTCTTAATATATTAAATCATGGCGACAGTTTAATGTAACTTTATCTCGTGATTGTATTGGCTACGAACTTTGAAATATGGTTAAAGACAATGGAAATCGGGTATGATTTGCGATCGATTAGGCAAGAATGAATTGAATATTATACAGAATATATATGAAGAGTGCCAACGCTTTGACATGTCTAATTTAGGCTTATGGACTTTAAATGCTGTGTTTAACCCCTCATATTGGGATTCATAATCACATTTACAGCGGAGGTAATAATAAAAACCTTTACAACCGATTGAATCGACAAAAATATCAATTCAAATCGAACCGTTGTCACATCATCAATACAAAGAGTCAATTTTGTCAGCCGATCGTCGCTGCGGTCCTCAAACTTACAACAAAGACAAGACAATATAACCCTCCAACGGTCGCGTGGATACCTTTTGTTGTGACACCAATAAATCCGATTTAAATTTTGCGTGTCACAGTCGCACGCGCGTCGACAGCGTGACATTGTCGTGACAAGGTATCGCCCAGTGACTGCGCGGGGGTTATAACGTTCTAAAGCCCTTGCTGGTTTTTCGCGTGCATCGCGTGTTGAATAAGCACCTTTTTTACAGACTAGTACCAGCTGCGTTTTATTACTATCTACGATTATTGGTATAAGATAGTCGATTACAGCTATATATAGTAGCCTAGCCATTGTACCTAATACTGATTTATGAAATAAATGAGTGCGTTTGACGTCGTAAATAAGACAGCATAATTAGAATATATTGCTTTGTCCGATAAATAATTCATAACTTGTTCGTTGCAATGAGTTGCATGCAAAGAGCACGAGTTATCTTTAGGATAATAGACGTCAAGTTCTAGATGCTGATTGTGTTTCGATGCATTTGTAAGAAGGAAAGTAGAATCATGTGTGGGAAATAAAGGGCAAGTCAGAGAGACTTAAGTAGCAAACAGTTCGTGCGTCATGTGGAGTCGAGCGTGACGTCGCGTGATACGCGAGCGTCGAGCGTGACAACCAGCTCCTGTAAGATTGATTGACAATGTAGGTAGACTAATTAAATACTAAAATCCAGGTTCAACAAAAAGCGGTTACTATTACTGTGTGTTACTTGGACGTGTAACTCAGCGTTGTGTGCGATTAAGATAAATGAGCTAAACCATGTCTACATAAAGACATTAGGTACATGAAGTTCGTGTATTCTTTATTTGTTTCAAACTAAACATTGACTCGAAGGAAAATAGGAGCTTCAATGGTGACGGTTGACAAAAAAGAATGACATAAGAAAACGTGTGTGCGCCAACGTTTCAATCAAGTAACATCGGACAGGGGCATGAAGGTAATGTAATTCTTTTTTTAATTTTGTTTCTTATGGAAACAACTACCTACACATTTTATTATTACTTTTAACATTTTGCGAAACTTTTTCATTAATTATGTACTATTTTATTAAGACTTATTTTCAAATGCACTTAAAAAAAACAAATCACCCGTCAATTTATTTACATCAAATAAATATTTTTTACTTTCAAAAATATTATTTTTATATCAAATATACGGGTGCCGCTCAAATGAGCGAATTAATGCGTGAATTAGATCAAATATTCTTATAATTACTAAATAGTAATTATAAGAATATTTGATCTAATTTCAAAAGCTATAACGCTCGAATAACATAACGTTTACTTTATCCAACAACATTTTATATAATTTTCACTTGATATAATTTTCACTTTGTAGAACAACATAATGTTATAAGTAACAACACTTTCTGTAACGTTCGTTTAGTATATTTTCATTTAGTTTTTTTGATTTACTTATAATTTTGTATTACTATCATTTGATCTAACCGCTGAACAAGGAGCGAGCGAGGCCGGGTAGGGTACTTAGGGCACCAAGTTAGGTTCGAATGGGGTGCAGGAAGCTAGAGTGAGCGAGCAAAGCGAGCGAACGCTTTTACTTTACGAATCGTCGACTTTCCCTGGTCACGACCGTAATTAAATATTCACATTCGACAAAATTATACAAAATGACCATTAGATCAAACAAATCTTATATAATATGAACATTATAACTTTTAATCATTATTTAGCTTAATTGAAATGAAATTATATCTTATGGAGGTATATCACAAGATGTTATAACNCATTAGATCAAACAAATCTTATATAATATGAACATTATAACTTTTAATCATTATTTAGCTTAATTTAAATGAAATTATATCTTATGGAGGTATAACACAAGATGTTATAACAATNTAATTGATGATTATAACAAATGATACTTATATATATCATTCGTTGCTATATTAAAAATACTTGTATCAAACATTACACACACCAAACATACTGATAGCATCTTTTCAAACTAACCAGAGCCATACACAAACTTAAGGCAAAGAGGATCCCCGCGTAGCCGGCTTCGTCGCCCAAATTAGGTTTAAAGCTGTCATTTCATGAAATGAACAAACGTGGATTGATATGTCGTCAAGTGATGACGTGTATTTTTTTTAGATATTGTCAGTTTTCAGTGGCCATTTAATGAAATACAACCATTTTATGAAATGAATTACAAAGTTTATTGCGCGCTAGTTACTATTAGATATGCGATTATAAAAAAGCTCTGCCTTTCAATAAATAGAATTGAAATCAAAATGTTGCCAAATAATAATATTTCGAGAAAACTCTTTTGCTGTGCATTCTGTATTTTTGATTAGGATTTTTTTTATTTACAGTTAAAACTAGCCTTTTATTAATATGTCCATGTCACACGACGTAGGGACTAGTGTGGGGACAAGGGTCAGTTTTACCTGTTTATTTGCAATTTTTGCCACCATAGAGATATAAATATTTTTCAGAATAAACTTTTGGTGAACAATACAATACATTCCTCCCAACATCGCCACCACAGTTTACTTTGACAACATTTTACGCAACAGTGCATAGTACTGACATCAAACGAAAAGCTGCTACGCAAAAATCAACACTACCTACGTGAGTCATGTGAACGTACCGTGACGTTGACGTGACGTCGCAACACGTGCGTGTTTAGCGTGACAACCCACCACTATGTAGATTGATTGACAATGCGAGCGAACACACAGGGCAGTGTGGTGCTTTGTTAAATTGCTAATATACCCACAATTTTGCAAATTATATTTCCTGTCATTGTTGGTGGTTTATCGTGTGTTTAGAGTCATATGAATCTCATTGTTGAGTAATAGCTCCTTTGTAATAGTATGGAGTATAGTTTTGCATAATATTGAAGAGCGATTTCATACTTGCATGGAATTAATTAAAGATTCTAAAAGCGCCTTCACTTCAGTATTAAGGTATGTCATTTGTAGTAGAACGGATGTCACCATCTTGATTTTGTGAATTTAAAAGAAACTGCATTGGTTTCCCTTATGGTATCGTGCACGATTTTCGAAATTTAACCAGCACTTGCAGATATTAACGATTACAACAAATTTTCACCTTTTTACTATATTTGTTTTGAAAAATTAAGACAGTCCATGGTTTGAAAGCCAATCACCAGGAATTCAAAAGTATGCTCAGAAGAAAAGCAGAAACGAATTAAAGTCTACCTAAAACTAAAAATAAGCAAAATATTATGATGTCACCCTAACATCACAGACACACTGCGCATTTTTATCGAATTTCAATAATCCGAGTACAACTAGAATTAGGCAGAATTTATATAATCAAATCCATACACGTTGCGTGGTGAATTAACTCCACCTTTCACGCATCTTTTATTACAGTATAGTTTCCGTTTACTAATGGGACCACCCCATCGCTTCCCATGAGTGTCGTAAGACGTGACAAAGGGATTACCGAAGGGGGATGGGCAGTAACATCCACCTGTGCTAATGACTTCGTATTGCCATTATCAACGGTTCGGAGGATGGTGATTATTGCTATGGGGACCTAAGGGAAAACCCTTGTTTGACATAGAACGTCTTCTAACTACGATAATGTTGTTGCTTTTTATGCACCTTTTTTATTTGAGATGAGTTTGCTCTTAACTCTAGTCTAGGTCATAGATGACAGAGACAAATTCGACGATGGAGCGAGCTTTTGACGTGATAATGTTGCGTGCCACCGTGATTCCGCTGTGAAAGAAGATACACTATCTTCTACGCGTCTTGTATGGTTCCATCTCTCTCTCACACCTGGTGGTGTGGTTTTAAAATGTCATAACTTGGCATGACAACATTGGCAGAGACATAATCTGTAACTTGGGGTTAGCGTAACACTTTTTCATTTTTTTAAATGGTTCTTTAATTATTGTAATCGGAATAGCTTACCTTAGAACGTTGATCATGGTGATCCCTATTCAAAAACTCACAATGTCCAAACCAAGATATAGAATATACCGTCTTGGATTCAAAACTCATAAAATAAATTTATTCTATCTAGTATGAAGCCTGTTACCCTACCTACAAATAGACATGCCACTCCCACTCCGGAACTGTTTTATTGTATAAATATTAGAAGTACCTTCCGCACTCAATGTGCCTATAAAGGCATTTCGATTTGAGTCAATATTCAAGTATTAGCACTCACTTACACGGAAACAAAGTGTGCCCATAGTTCTAGCGTCCCACGCAATGGTCTTAACGCCAACGTAACAATCTTGCCACAAAGTAGAGAACAGTCAATTCTAAAGTACGATTTCAAATCATGTTTAGACTAACTGAACTTTGACATTCTTCTTTATCGATCAAGGTTAGGAAACCATCAAGATCGTATTTCCGAATCTAGTAATTATTTACTTATCTATCAATAATAGGAATGATTCACCGATTCGCTACCCCATTAGTGGAATGGTCTAGCCTCTTACTCTTGTATTTACCCGTTATAGATCCTAATAAATCAATAATAATTGGGTTTTCAAAAGTGCGACAAATAAACTGATCAATCGATCAACATCACTGAAATTCACGTGAAAAACTCACGTTGCAATCGAAGACTTTATAGATTTATCAAGTATGTCATAGAAAGTTACTGCCATCAGCGAAGTTTGCATTCCTTATGAAAAAAGCTGATTCGCCGAATTGCAGAGAATGTCAAAAAATCAAATGGAGGATGTACAACATTTGTTAATAGATTGTGTCAGGAGCAGGCGCGAGAGGGAGTCATTTTTGAGGGAGTTAGATTTACACAAGCTTAATGTGGGATTAATCCAATCAATTTTATCTCAACCAATTTCAGAAGGTGCCAAAAAGTTATGTTGTCTAATAACAGTCCTTCATCTGTGACTTTAAATGTTTCGTATAGTGTAAGTGATAATTATAAGTGTTAAAGGCTACGATGGGGTTGGCATATCTGTTAAGATAAAAGCCCCAAAACAAATAAAGAGAAAAAAAAAACCTCAATGAAACACTCATCCAACGAAATCCAGATCAAATAAGACTTACTGTAGATATTACTCAACTAAGTTAAAGGTTAAAGCTAAACATCAGTCACAACTCATAATAAATGCCAAAACTATCAGTAAACCTGATGCTTCAGCAAAAACAGAAGAAACCGCCTCAAACCATAAGAACCTTCTATATTTCTTTATAAAGAGTCCATCTAGCGGCATTGAAAGCTATCTGTTCTGAATAATGTTATTACTGAGGGTCACAGGCAATGATGTAGAAAATCTTTACCAACGACTTATACCATCGGGAATAGGAGATGGAAAACAAATATTAGATATTACTGTCTTGACCTTACAAGAAAATGTTGTGGACACAATCAATTTTGTGTCCTGTTC
>NDFZ01001602.1:0-14386 GCA_002192655.3 Mamestra configurata | reverse complement strand
AACTTTCCATCTGACTCGAATCAAAATCAAGATTTCAAGAAAGCTGCTATGCCATACAATACGGTATAAGAAAATTACATTCGACGTTACCACCAACGGGTTCTATTTACCAGTCAATCAAATACATAATAGCATACCTATAGAAAATGTTCAATAGCAGTGCTTTTCACACTAGTGTGGTGTCAATTTTATGTAAATAAACATAGGTCAGCCACTGTTATTACTGTCAACATGTCGGTGCTAAATAACAGCTCCAGTGAGTAGGAATGTCCCGGCGACTGGAAACTATCAATTATTGTTGCGCTGCGGTGGACGAGGCTTTGACGTTGGCGGGTTTCGTTCTAGCGTTTCGATTCTTATTATCTCATTCATGACGTTCAAGAGATTGATCTGGATATTTCCACTGTGTTTATAAGTGGTTTAGATCATATAGTAGACATTACCTATTCTGCCTAGCTATTTAAAAAACTATTATGGGTTCGACTTTTAGTCTAACTGGTAGCAGCTGAAAACAAAATTGTTAGTAACGTTCGACTTGAATATTCGTGTTTTGTTAATTTTGTATGGTTTCTTTTTTCTATGCATTTTCATTAAATTTGAAGAAACGTTCAAATCATTCACATTCAAGAAAGGTGGAACCGTAATTTCTTTGCTTAATTGCAAATATTAACGTAAAAATGATTACCCAAAACTTCATCTTTACCTATCTCTTCCATCAAAATACTCATGTATACCTGCGATAAATCAATCAAATATGACCAATCCAAATCGCTCCCTTCCTAGCCACTTACAAACTGGTGCACGGCAAACGTTAATTAGCAAGAGGCGCCAATTTGCGGTCTTCAAATTGACTGACTGAGTCAGTGTTTGAGTGAGGCCTGATCGGTACCGTGCCTGCTATGTCAATTATGTAGTTTGTGCTTTTATGAAATGCGGTAAATGAACAATTTGTCGTTAGTATTGACGAGGTATTTGATAGAGACCGATTGTAAATTGTGGGTTCTGAATGCTGTAGGCAAATGTTTGAATTATATGACGAAATTGACTCAAGGGGTGCCTTTTTGTATGCCTTTGTAGCAACTGCTTAAATAAAATGTCCTGTCCTCTCTTTTTTATTACTCATAGGCTCTCGTTTAATCACAATCTCACCCGATGGAAGGCATTGATATGGTATACGATAGATCACGCTTGTCTAGATATAACCTGTTCACTCTTGGACTTATAAGCCCCAGGTTGCAGCCATCAGTAAACACAGCTTCCGGAACAAAGCGAATGATTTGAACCATGTTTGCCGGTTTGTTGATTAGATTTAATCTAGTGATATTACCACTATCATTGATATCGCGCACTGATATTAATTATCTATTAGGTGAGTAATTACTAGATTTAATCTATAGGTCTCTTAAAATTATATTCACGAATGTCAATCATCAAATGCCAACCTTTTCTCCATTCGGTTGTTATGTGCAACCAGCAAAATATCGTAGCACCTATGATTTGTATACTCAGTAGAAACTTCTAATCCAGCATCTTTATCCCCAAAATCCAAAGAGAAACCCCATCCCACGATGAATAGAGATAGAAATCCAAAATTCATAGCGAAGCATCCACAAAAAGTATCCCGAACCATCCATCAGGGGGTAGACAGTAAACACAGTATTTGTATGCATTTCGCTACATTCAATATGTGAGCAATCGCGTGCTCTGGCCATTTGCTACTAAATGTACGGAGTTTTTGGTACTTGTTTTCTAGTAAAAAGATGGAATAGGGAATGTTGTACATACGTCGTTGCAGTAATGTATTGGGTAACGTGCAAGCAATTTGTAAGAAGACTGAAGATACATTCATAGTCATATGTCTCGAAATGAACTGCAAAAAATGATCTATTGAAAATGTACACGGAACAACTTAAAATACGATAATCGATTTATAATTCATCTATTACCATATTTAACTTGTACATGTTTTTCAAAAATGTTTCAGTTTTACTTTGATATTTAGTTTTAATGTGATATGGAAATATGGTGTCTTTCAAAGTTTTATGTTTAGCCTTTCTATGCTTTAAGGTTGTCTATTTCTTGCAGTCACATTCGTATAATGTCATATTTATTTCTTGCAGTAATATTCGTAAAATGTTNTCAAATACTTCCTGTTCAGTAAGGGCTACAGGGACACCAATGATAGCTACCCTAGGGCGGCGTTTAGAAGGTTCTTCTATTGTAAGGCCCGATGATACCAGTTTTTCCGAATTCTTGAGTTTATCAATATCGCCTTTATTTTCGGTGCTAATCAGAACGCCCCCATTTTTTACTTTTTTCAGGCCACGGACATGAAGCTTAAGTTGTTCCGGGGAGATGATCTTTTGGACAAGTGACTTGGTATCGTCACTTGTTTGGGTCTTATCGTTGGGATAGATGGCGACTGATCTCAAATTTGCAGGACGGACGAAGTTATCGGTACCTTTCTTCACCATGCTAGCATAAGAAGTATTTCCCGATTGATTAAACTTAGTCTCTACGACCTCTCTGAACTGCTGGAGAGAGTTCACAACGTTCTGCTGAACCTGAAGGTGCTGGATTGTAGTATGGGCCTGGATCGTTTTTGACTTCAACGATTGGTATAAGACGGCCATCTGATTAGTCCCACTTGAGACCTTCCGGCAAAGAGTGGAGACACGAAGCTTCTGGTCCGAGTTCATTTTCCCATCACCGACAATAGTGCAAACTTCGTTCAGAATGGCATCTATAGATCCAATCCACTTCTGGATCTCCGGCGTACTGATAACTTCAATCGGCAATTCATTCTCCGCGAGGGCTGGTGGGTTTGGGTCGCTCGGGGTTAATGGTTCGGCAGGCGTCGGTGGAGGACTTCGCCGTAGTAGTTGGCTACGACCAAACGGGCTCGATCCTGGGTTGGACATTCTACCAGAAACACTTATTGTTTGTAAAATTATTTAGTTCATCTTACTAATACAAGAAACGGTAAAAACTTACAAGACACACGCGACCCACTTTAATTTTATGCTGACGGAGCAATATTTATATTTATTTGTCGTAATTGCTTATTTCATTATAATCAAATACAGAACACACGTCCGCTTAGTCTCGCGTCTCGTAAAATGAATCTATTATGTATGTATGTCTTAAAAACAGTAACTATTATGTCGAGCATGGAGCATGTTTTTCATCAGTCCAAATATCAGACCGCAACAAATATTTGTAATTAACGATCAGTGAACTGTAAACATTGGTACCTTTGGGGCGGGCATGCACTTCAATTTGTGAAAACATGGAGGAGAAGGGCATCCTAGATTCAAAAACTTGTGTAATGTAACATGTTACAAAGCGAGCATTCGTGCAGTCAGTACGTGCAAACGAGCACGAATACATACGTATGTGTTTTGTTTTACACGGATTTTAGAAGAAGGCGTAACATAACATGCTCGCTGCGAATGTTACATCAGTACCCATCTTAAGACATGTGACCTACTGGCAATAGTCCACATGCCTAAGATAGAGTCCTCCAGAGGTATGTATCCTTGAGTTACAAAACGCTCCTCGTAGTTAGCACGTGGCTAAATATTAACAGCCGCACGGGTCGATCTTAGAGGTTAAGCGATGCTTGCCGAGGTCGGTCCGTGGATGAGTGACTATCAATTAGATGACGAGATACTCCGTGCCTCCGAAAGCATGTTAAGCCGTTTGTCTGTTTGTCGGTTATCATTAAAAAGATATATACATTTCTTTAAATGATAATCGGGACAAATAGCTTAACCGTTATGTTAATCAGAAGCCATAAAATCGAACACCAGTCTTGCCAAGGGGTATTGTATTACCCAGTTACTGGGTTGTTAAATACTAGTACTCAGCAGCATCTGGTTAGACTGGAAGCCGACTCTAGTTAAACTTGAAATTGGCTGATTCTTTTCATGCTCTGGCGATCCGCCTCGAACAATGAGGGGCTTGTCTTAGTAACCAAACAGAACAGCTATTTACAGCAGTTGCGTATTTGTTGAAAAATATTTGAGTCTGCCATCTGGCATTTCAAGGTTTTATGAAAACATTATTTTGTCGACACAAGTACGTATATCAAATGAATCGAACTTTCCACTAATGGTTTTTTTACACTGTCGGGATTGAGCTTGCTTGCCCTGAAAATTACATACTGTTTGAAGCAGGCTGCTCTCAGTGGGCACGTACCATCGTTTGATATAATTCGATTTCTGCCTTGCCAAGCGGAATTCGGCTAATTTGAGATGACGTCATTGCTACAGAATTTATCTTAAAAAGTAATATATAACTGGTGACATCACTTTTCAGTACCTATAAGTTTAACTATTTTAAATAACATGTGAGCGAGCTTGCTTCCCCAATTTGTCACGTAAACCTTTAAAAGTTTTAGACAAGTGTTATGTTTCTACCTGTAGTGTAAGTTAATGTATTGAAAATATAACCGAAAAAAAAAATGTTTGTTAAAAATACTTTTTAATTTTGATACTAATTACTAAGCAACAAATTAGCAAAATGCACATAAAATAATAACTGCTGGGCCAAACTGAATAAAATTTGTACGGGACCAAATGGCAAGTATACCACATCGAACGAAAAATCACATAAATCGAATCAGAAACCTCGAAGTAATCGGTGAGTGTGAACCTCCTCCTTTTTTGGAAGTCGGTGAAAAAGTGAATCACCATGTGACATGCCCATCGCACATAATGACGACGGAAAAAGTGACTGGCAAACTATGGAAAAACAGTGTGACAGTTTCAGTGGGCTGGTACAAAATGCCGACGATTCAAATAGAAGGTGATTTAATTATACATACCCAACTAAGCAGGCGTAAATTTAAATATCTTTCCGTTCTAAAATAAATGAAAAAAACAGGATAAATTGACGTTAAAATTATGCCAAAAAAAATTCCAGTTATTTGCACAAATGTGTCACAGTAATTTAAAATTAAAATGATACCTTCACATTGTGTACATTATAAATGTTTGTTTAAGATACACTATTAATTTTGTTCCAAATTAAACACTTAAACATTTTTGGGTTCAAACATTAAATCACGACATAGTTTTTTCTTCCGGTAACACTGACTGAAGATTGTTATGACTTGACCTTTAACATCCTACAAATCAAATTTTATTTGTTAATCTCCGATGCGAATGCTTAATCCAAGTTCAAAGCCTAGAATCCGGTTGAGATTTTGCCCACTTTCAGGTACCAATTTTAAAATTGGAAACAAATCCATTTAAATTACAGTAAAATCGTCAACGTGGATGGTTGACGATTAACATTATTAAAAATGAGTACAGAACCTCGAAACGAAACACAACTCTCTGAATCAACACATTGTCAGCAATTCAATGAGCTGACTTTTTAATAAAAGACCCAAAATATGTTTTCTGGTGTCATTCGACACCGAGCAAGATGGCGAAGATCCTCTTGTTCATATTCTTCACATCTTTGTGCTCCGTTCTGGGGGATTCCTCCTACTACAGCTCGTTTTTCGGTCAAGTTCTAGATTCAAATGCAGTTGCTCAATATACTGCTAATGGTACTCTAGCGTAAGTTTTTTGTTTTTTTTTCTATTTTTGTACCTTCATACTGAGCCCACATTGAAATGATTTGATTATTTTCTTTTTTTTAATAACTTTAACTTGAATTCTTATTTCTTAACATTTTTAATATTAATGATATCACTAGCTCTTAGCATTTCTTTTGACTATTAATTAGACATTTCTTTACAGGAACTGCACTGTTGTGGTTCAGGCATGTGACGAAAATGAAGGCAGACGTATAGATGGGTCGTGTAATAACTTGAAGTATCCCTCATTCGGAGCTACTCGCACTCCTTACATAAGACACCTGCCTGCATCTTATCATATGCATTCTAAATCAGGTAACTTCTATTTATGTCATAATTGAATCAATACTAGTATTATAAATGCGAAAGTGTGTCTGTCTGGTACCTCTTCATGCTTAAACCTCTGAACGATATCTGAGAGATAATTTGAGTCCCGGAACAGGACATAGATAGTTTTTATTCTAGAAATCATCCATAAAGGGGGTGAAAAGGGGGGTGTAAGTTTGTATGGGGAATCAATAACCGCTAGACCGATTTAGATGAAATTTTGTATGGAGATAGATTATACCTTGGAGAAGGACACAGGCTTTTGTCGCGAGAAAAGGGATTTAGGGTTGAAATAGAGAGTGAAAATTTGTATGGGAGTACGTAATTATTGAAGATAAAACCATGAATCTTTGTATTTAGGCACTTGATAAAAAATAAATAAACATGTGATCTTGATCACATGTTTATTTATTTTTTAAAAATAGTTTTAAAAAATAGTATCTTAAAAAAATGGCTGCCCAAACTAATTATTCCACGCTATGAACTAACCATTCTAAAAGCTAGTACCTAATAAATAAATAGAAATATTTTTTAAATATTCTTTGTTCGTTAACGAAAGGAAATAAAAAACATTGAGCCAAAATAGTAGGAAAGAGGCCAATAATAGAGCTGTAGGTATAGGCGGGTTGCTCAATACTGGTTGGACGAAATAATTAACACGAAATAAAGAAGAAGGAAAATTCATATTTCTATTGAAATTATCGAATTATTATGTTGACAACAGTATGTTATCTGTATTATACTATCTATAGGTACTAATATTATAATAAAGCTGATGAATTTGGTTGATTATTTTTTTGTTTGTTTGAACGCGTTAACCTCTGGAACTGCCAGTCGGATTTGGAAAATTATTTATGCCTATGTCCAGTAGTGGACGTCTTTCGGCTGATGATGATATGATAGCCACCTTCATGAGGAAAGCTATGGGCTATACGGGAAGGGGGAAAAACGGGATACGCGCGTACGAAGTCGCGGGCTTAATCCAGTTTAAATATATTATAGAAATATTAATAAAGTAGAAAAAAATGCGCAATAATTATATGCAAATGCGTATAAAAGAACTCATTGAGCTTCAAGAAATTCGAAATGTACCGACTGAGGCTATTAGCATCGCCTCATTGAATGGCAAAAACGATTTTAGACATTATGTTAAATTTGAAAATTAAATTGGTTATAAAACGAAAAAGCCTAACTGTAATAAATTCCACAGAATTTGAACCTCGTCGCTCATTATCTGGTGTTGAGCTCAACCTCACCAGGGTGGTACGGACTACCATCTGGTCTGAGGGCCGTGTGGATGATGACCAACTTACCAGCATCATCAATCACCTGTTTGTGTTCTACGCAACTGATATCACCAATACTCGCGATACCAGTAAGTACTAATTACTTTTTACTGGCCTGTTGGTCGAGTGGTTAGTGACCCTGACTGCTTAACCGGAGGTCGTGGGTTCGATTCCCACCCAGGACAAATCTTTGTGTGATGAGCATGATCATTTGTTCTGTGTCTGGGTGTAATTTGTGTATAATATGTATGTATTTAGAAATATATAAGTATGTTTATCAGTTGTCTGGTTGCCATAGTACAGGCTCTGCCTAGTTTGGGATCGGATGACCGTGTGTGAGTTGTCCCAGGATATATTATTATTATATTATTATTATTATATTAAGTAATTGTTTTGCTTAATTTTTATGGCCATCTATATAATTTTTTTAAGAGAGCATTAATTCTTTAAGAAGGAGTCTCTTTCTCTTTTCTCTCTCTCTCTCTCCTCTGAGTAAAATATGCTTACTTATTGCTGTAGAGCTACAGCTTCTTTTTTATCAACGTTTAACAGAATAAACGCAATACCTGGAAAGGGGTCACGGATGAGTATATGAACAACTTTGACTATGGGACCATCCCAGAAATTGCAAAAAAAAACGGCTTTTCAGAACATTTTGTCGAGTTACGTTACGTACGTTAAAGATTCATCCAAATTATATCTACAATAAGTTTCAAGAAGACTATAGTCACTCTATCAGCGTTAACATCATCCTCGCTGAACTTTTGATTTAACGACACAGTTTGCATTTCATCAATCTATTAAAAGAGTTTTTAACCAAACACACTACAACACCTACCAATATAACAAATCATCACTTTTCATGTTTTAGCAAACTATGTGACTTGGAGGCCATATTGCTGCAAAGAAGCTGGAAGACATGACTACGCTTGCACCCCCAACAAAGTGCCGAAGACTGACTATGTACACCGCTTCTCAGGAATCAGATGCTTGAACATGACTAGGCCTTTGACGTTCCAAACCTCTGGATGTCTACCCAATACTACTACGCCCTTGAGAGTAACTATTTCATATATTTGTTTCTTTTTCTGCGACCTCAATATGCTGGTCATTTGTTGTTTGTTTGTTTGTTGCTGAAAGTAATTAGGGGCAAAATCTAAGTACGTCTTTCTATCTTTTTGGCCATAAGAATATGCATGCCGTAAATGTAAGTTACAAACGTTTAAATCTCCAAGCATAGAGTCAAACAATGAAAACGTAAAACAGGCATTTGATTATAAAATTTCTACATAAATGATAGCAAAGCTTCTGAACTTATCATTTACTTTGCAGATCGTAGATGCCACTCCTCTTGTAGATTTATCTCCTATATATGGTAACACGGAAGATAAAGCAAGACGAACCAACTCTGGTGGAAAGTTGGTCACAGTAACAAACAATAACAGAATATATTTCCCTGACACATGTAAGTATAAATATCAGACGTGACCCCTACGCATCAAACATGAAGAATATAAAGCTTCATTGGATAAATTTAACGGGGATGCTCATTTTTGGATGACAATTTTTAGTGGGTTACTTTTGCATGGTAATTAAAGGTCAAACTCTTCGATTCTGGCAGTTACAAGAATGCCACGTCAGAACAAGGGAATCTTGCTTAAACTCAGACAATTCTTTTAACCAACATTTTACTTTCCAGCTACCCTTAATCTTCTCCTTGGAATTAACTTCGTTGGCATTATTCTCTTCTGGAACAACCACAATTTTATTGCCACTGAGCTTGCCAAGATCAATCCCTGCTGGACTGATGACCAACTGTTTGCGCAAGCTAGGGAAATTAACATCGCTTATGCCGTTCAAATTTTTTACTATGAACTTGTGGCCACGTTAATGGGTGAGTCTTGGATTTATATATTTAATTGAATCGCTTTGAACCATGGGCTGGCTTTGACTTTGGCCAGATGCTAAGCATTGCCACGTTGTATTACCAGTTGATGGCGTTGAGGACAATTTTTTTATATTTTTTTGTGTGTTGTTAGTTTAGTTTATTTTTTATGTTAATTACCTGCAGTGTTATTGTAAATATAATAACATACACTTCGAAATATTTACACTATGTAATCGAATCATGGCTTTTTGTTTGAATTTTTCTTTTGTAATTATTTTTTTAGGCAAAGACAATTTAGTCAGTGACGGTATTCTATCGAGCAATCCTGGATTCAGAGACCTGTACGATGATACTGTGCTGCCGCAAATATACCTGGAGTACCCTGTTGTTTTGAGATGGATGCATTCTTTACAAGATGGAGACTTGAGGTTAGTACTTTTTAGATACTAGTATTTTGTTGTTGTCCGGTATCAATTTACTTAACACTAGCGGACGTCACGCGGTTTCACTCGTGTAGTTCCGTTCCCATGGGAATACGGAGATAAAATATAGCCTATGTTACTCGCTGATAATGTAGCTTTCCAATGGTGAAAGAATTTTTGAAATCGGCATAGTAGTTTTTGAGTTTATTCATTACAAACATAAAAATATTTTTTTTCCTTNTAGCCTATGTTACTCGCTGATAATGTAGCTTTCCAATGGTGAAAGAATTTTTGAAATCGGCATAGCAGTTTTTGAGTTTATTCATTACAAACATACACACACCTAAACATTTTTATTTTCCTCTTTATAAAATTAGTATAGATGTAGATAGGGCCAAACTTTCAATAAAGACGTTTATCTGAGCATTTAACTTGGCGATTGCATTGCTTTTCTATAGATAGACTATTTTAATATAGACTATTTGTATAGCTTATAAGTATAAGCTTAATGAAAGATGGTTTCCTAATGGTAAACTAGCAATTCGCCCGCGACTTTGTTCGCGTGGAATTAGTACTTTCCTTTACAAATAAACACCCCATCCAATCCCTTACAGGGTAGCTGGTTAATGAAAATAACTTGTTTATAACAACAAAATAAACGGAAGGAACCTATCCATAATGAGTCAGTCTACACATTTGCTCTATTTGCCGTTAAGGAATTCCTTTGTCCGTGTGCCATCATAGTTCAATTTATATAAATACAATATAGCACTTTCTTTAAGTTTGTGAAACGTTTTTACTTCCCAGAATTTGAACCTTATTAGCGACACTTTCGGATTGTGTATACATATGGTTTTTTTCAATACCAACCGGTTCGATTCCTGACTAGGAAAACCGATTTTTTGAAAATCCAAAAATGCAGTTTTAGTTCTCATTGAAATCGGGCTAGAGACTCCTTTCAGTGTTTTTCGATATTCCGCATAGTTTAGGATTTGGCCACCTACGCACACTTTAACAATCCACCTGTACATATGTATGTGGATCGCGATCGAGTTAATGACATTTATCACCTATTTGACTATCTATTAACTAAGTTTTTGTCATTTACATCGTTGCAATTTATAATAAATTATCTTCTATTTTAGAATGTACTTCAAAAATGGAACCCATAAGTCAACATTCCCGATTGTGGAGCTCACTTCAAACACAGACTTCTTGAAAGTTGGCGATACGATGGACTACGTTACCCAAGGCTTCTTCAGACAACCAACAGCCAATTCTAAAGATTACATTGCTGACCCTGATGTAAGGAAATACGTGACCTAGCATCTTTAAAAAGAACAACTAGGTTTTTGTATTTCTTTCAATATATATAAACTGCGATCAATTTGCTAAAAGGAACCAATTTTGAGTTCTATACGTACTGGGATTTTTTTAAAACTTATTATATTTTATTCCAGATTGTCCAAAAAGGTTTAGGTCGTCTACAAAGGTCGAATGACATTATGACGAACGATTTAGCTAAAAATCGCTACTTTGGCTTCCAAAGTTACATTAGTTACAGAAAATTATGCTTCGGCGATGTTATTAAAAGCTTTGATGATTTATCTGATTTCATTGATGAGGAGGTAAGCTGTCAATTTCTCTATGAAGATAAACGTAACTTTTTAAAGCACTGATTTTTTTATTTATGCAGGGTATTTCAGAAGTGCGTACCGGGTAAAACGGGGTGGATAGAAATGATGGGATAAATAATAACAAAATTTTGACTGGAATTTTCACGTTATGTAAATATTGTTTGCAGCAATGAAGAACTCCAATTTTTTATCAATTATTTTATTTTGAAATGGACGCTCTACTATTAATGGACGAACTATCAATATGGTATTTATGTGAAAATCCCAATAAAAGTTTCGTTTTTATTCACCCCTGCATTTATATCCACCCCGTTTTACGGTAGTCATGATGTTGTGCTAAAATTTATTTTAGTTCAATCACAGACTAGATGCCACCAACTGCATCAGACAGCTGGAAAAGTGATCTGGTTGGAACTTTTTAGTCGCATTTGGAGGTTGGGTTTTATTTAAGTCTCTCTTTTTTGGTTTTCTATTGTTTCTTAATTTATTGTGTATATATTATTTAGATTAATTTCAGCATCGCCCTTAAATATGACCACGTTCTTCTGAAACATCCTGTATAGTCATGTGCAATTATTATATGGTTAAACATTTATTATATAGTCATGCGTGTTCCAATACAATAAACAATAAACATATAACTCACCAAAAATTTACGACTTTATAAACAGAGGATAACCCAACTAGAAGAGCTATACCCGTTCGTAGAAGACATAGACCTTTTGACTGGTGTATGGGTGGAGAAGAAAAAGGAGCATTCCCATGTACCACCGACGTTCTACTGCGTTGTGGCCAAACAGTTGAAACTGTCACTTGTGTCGGATCGCCACTGGTATGAGAGGAAAGACCGACCCAACGCGTTTACTGCAGGTGAGTCACAAAAGAGATATTTCCTGGATGAATAAATAATAATTCTATTTGGTATGGACCAAATAACGGAAGTTAAATTGTTAAAACATATTGGACACTGATTTTGCTGTATGAAATCAATAAAAATACAGAAATAAAACGCACAAAGTTCAGGAGTTGTGGCTTGTGTCACTTTAAGGTTAAAAATACACCAAGGAGAGAAATCACGCGAAAGGGGATAGAACATATTTGTGGCATAGCCCCCCGCAACCATTTTTATTTCTTCTTCTTTCAAAGTTGCGGCGCACGATCTAACATGCATATTTAGAGGACACTCTTCAACAAACAAAAAATGTTAAGAGCATGCCCTAAAGTGCCACGTTGCCCAGATATGTCGAGATAAAGTCACCATGTGAAAATCATGACTATCATTGTTTTACACCATTTTGTTTACAGTTGCTTACTTATTTGGTAGGTCCAAATAAGTCGACAGACGCAGAATAACACCAGATTAAAAAAAAATTATTTAGTAACCTTATTTTCGTTTTTCACCGACTTTACACGTATAAAAAGTATTAATTAAGTGCGTGTATACATAAGATTATATTCAAATAATAGTTTCCTGCTTGATTTGATCGTAGAACACGTGCAAACCACTTTTTTAAGAACTTATCTACTGTTATAAATTAAATACTAATTATTCCTTTCCGATTCCAATGTGGATTCATTGGAATCGCAAAGGAATAGTATTTAATTAATATAAATGGTTAAATCAAGCCAAGAACAATTATCAATCTACTGCATACAATCACGTGAATAAGTCATTTTAATGATTTTCATTGTTTTCAAATGGCGACTTTACCTCTAAATACCTCGGAAACGTGACACTTAGAGGCACCATGTTCCTAACATTCTTTATTTGTTTAAGAGCCTCGTTCACTTTCTCGTAGTAAAGTGTTGATTAGTTATTTCTACTAGTAAACGTTAATTGGCAAGTAAAAGTTACGAATATCTTTTGTCAATTTCACAAACAAAAATAAAGCTTCGAGTAACACCTTACTGGTTAACGGCCGGTTTCTTTAAACCAACTGTCAAATTAGCTACCAACAGTAGCTAAAACGACATGTTTTAACAGTTTTTTTTGCCAGTTAGTTAAAAGAAGATACGTTTTTGAGACCGGCTGTTAGTGAATGACGTAACAAATACTACGCTACATTTGTTCAATAATACGTCAATGTTACTCGTCAGACGTCATTGGCAGTTGTCAATTGTCATTCGTGGTGTTTTTACAAGCTTTTATTTAACTTGCAATGTATCTTTTTTTTAAGGATGGTAATTTATCAAATGACTTCTTCCGCTCTGGATGGAGTGGAAGGACGTGTCAGACTCTTCCTGACTAAAACCCATCCGTGTTCCATCTAAAGTCCTTTAAGTTCCAGGGCCGCGATGACTCTTTCGAACAAATTTCGTATCCCTCGCAAGCTCTGGCCCTAGCAGGCCCCGTCTTCTATGCTGATATCTCTTTAAGGCGCTCGTGAACACAACACGCCATCGGCCAGGGTCTGGTGGTGATTGGATAGCGAGCCACCAAAAGCTCGCCGTCCGCAGGCCCGTGCCTACGGGCGGCCGGGCCGGGGATCGCTCTGCGACTCCAAACGCCCGGGGCGTCTTCTTCTATAGAAGCGGTTGGGGCGAAGACCTTGTCTTTCCCTCGTGCGGCCTTACTGCTTCGAATTATGTTTGTTCGGGTGGAATTTTGCAACTCAATTTTGAAGCAGATACCTTCAACCTTTGGTTTGGAAGATTATGGATGGTTAACTGTGTGACGTCATTCTAAATCCAACATGGCGGCACACACAAGATGGCTGACTAGTTATTTTTAATGCACTCCTACAATATGGGTATCAAATGAAATCATGCTAAGAATAACTCAAAAAATAAAGTGATGTCACTCTAAATCCAATATGGTGGACTTCTAAAGATTGAAATTCAATTTTGCAGCAGATATCTTCAACCGATTGAGCTAATATTTTGTATACACGTTGAGTTTGCAAGACCTTTGGTTTGGAAGATTATGCATGGTTAATTATGTGACGTCATTCTAAATCCAACATGCTGGCACACTCAAGATGGTGGACTAGTTATTTTTAATGCTTGCCTGCAGTACCTATGGGTATCAAATGAAAGAACTTACTGAGAGTACGTATGCGAGTTTAAAAAAATAAGATGCTTATGAAGAAACGTGTCCAGCAATAACTAAAAAGTAAAAAATAAATTTAAAGTAAAAAACCTTTTTAAAAAACAAGCTTTTATTTAAATGTACTAAAAAGGAAAAATAACTTTTACTTTTAAACTTTTACTATCAACTTATAACGTCATTACGCAAT